>JZKD02S2197673.1:26697-40290 GCA_000966675.3 Picea glauca | reverse complement strand
GTAATGAGCCAATATTAGGGCTTAACAACTGGCTTCTCCTCCAGTGCACATTAGTTGAGTTATGCAAAGTATTTCATGTGTAAATTATCCATTATTCATTTGGTTAATGAGAATTCTTCCATTCTTTCTCTCTTGCTTCTTCTTTATCAATTTCTCTCTACAAATGTGTGTGTTATTGTCTAGCTAGATCTATTATGTGCAGGTTCAACACATTTACATGGTATCCAATTTGATGGAATTCTAAGAAAAAGACACACTGAATTATTTTTGCAAGTACCAAATATTGAAGACAGCAAAAAAATGGAATTCCCAAAAGAATTCATTCTTACACCTTACAATTACTTTGCATGGAAGGAGAGGATGAGCATGCATATTTGAATTAGAGGATTGTACAAGTTAACCATGAACACAGAAACAAAACCAACATCAGGCATAGAAAAATTCAAGTATCTAAATCGAATGGATGAAGCATTCAAAACAATTTGTAGTCTCATTTCTCCTGATCTCCTCTTTCACAGATCTTCCTGTAAAACCCCTAATGAAGCCTGGACCACCATGGAAGGGATTTTTGGAAAAAGGGATGATATCAGGGGACACATGCTTGAGGTGGAATTTCTCACATTGGATCCATAAATATTCGACAATATCCAAGATTTCTTTACAAAATTTAAGGATTTATTGTCGTAACTCAAGGCTTGCGAGGTTGATAAATCTAAGGAGGAGAAATAAATGGTTCTCACCATTCTCTCCAAAATTGGTCCTAAATTATCTGTGTTCATATCCACATTCCATTCAGTCAAATTTACCTCTGGAGCCACCTAGAAGATTTCTTATCTTGAGGAATTTATCGAATCCCTGACACAAGAGCAGACCAAGCTCATCAACATGGGAAAAATCAAAGTCCCAAAGGTGCATGCACTTACTGTGCAATATGGTAGCAGTCATCAATATCATAAATATAAATATAAAGACACAAGGAAAGCACATTCAAATCCAAAGAAGGAAGGGGAAACCCTTCACTGATGCCTCCGGATCCAAAGGTGGAAAGGGAAGAAAAGGGGAGAAAAGCACATACTTCCATAAGGGATTCCATCCAGAATCTGCATGTATGCATAAACAAATATATTTAATGACTCAAATACTTCATAAAAATAAACTTGGAGATCACATCCCTAAGGGTTTTGTTGGACCAGGGGCAGACCCAAGTTTCAACGCTCAAGAGCGCACCAACAAAGCCCTAACTACTGGCCCTTTCGGCAACACCTGCGAAGCAAATGAAGTCTCACCCGAGGTAGAGGAAGGGGTGGTTACAGGACTCGGGTGTTTGCAACCTTAGCTAGGACACAGATCTGTGATTATATCATTTACAGAGCACTTAGCACCAATAGATTATCAATATTCTACCATCAATCTACTTCACATATAGCACAGAGCATCGTAGCATTCACTTAGGTCTAAGGTATTTCAACATTTAGACATAGTAAAATAGATCCGATCTGGTAGATCATCACTAATAACATTCATACATGTCTAATAAGAACAAAGCATAAGAAAATATATCTAAACATGTCCAAACACTTAGTAAAAGAAGGTATAAACACATCAAGTCGAAGCACAAATCATAACACATAGTATTTACATGGTTCACCCCACCCTGGGGCTACGTCCACCAACTCTTCTTCTTTATTATCTTTAGTCAAATAGATTACAAGCACAAAGCCACCAAAACCCTACTCCACATAGGACAGGAGATATGTGCACATTACTAGATCCTCCTGCCCTAAGTATCTAAGCACCCAGTCTCTTACAAACACTTGCACTTAACACTACAAGCTCAACAGTATGCACAGAGCCTACTCAATCACATAGATCACTTCCACATAGCAATATTTACCATCACATAGATGTACCTTTTTTCTTACATCACCTAGCTTACTTATTTATACATACAAAATAGTCCTAAACATGGGCAAATCCCATGGGCCGACATCCCATTCCCGTTACATTATCCCAAAATCCCAAAAAGGACCCAAAAGTGGGTCGAGATTCTGCAAACTCCGCTTCGTCTGGAGCTCCATCTTTGATAGGTTGTCAAAGTCCCAAAAATGGTCAAACATGACCAAGTATCTCCCAAAACATGGTCAAGGGCCAACATGCCCCCAACACTCACCTGTGACTCGTCCTGAGTCACTCTGGTCTGATCAATTCTGCCTCGAATGCCTCGAGCTTGGCTTGAGCTGCTTCGACATGTTGTTTTGCTACAACCTCTTGCTCGGAAAAATCCTAGATGAGTGCATCATTGATGGGTCCCTCTAGGCATTGTTCTATTGTACTCACAACCTATTCTAGCTATGCTCCTCGGCTTTCATCCTCTGTGAACAACTGACCTGCCTTATCTTGCACCGGTTGAAGTTGTTGAGTCACTTCCAGTACTTTGCTCTGGATCATATGGATTTGTTGTTGGGTCGTGCGTGACTCGTGAGGTCTCTTCATTCTTTCTATGGGTGACAGGGCCTTCAGCTGCGTCTATAGATTTTCAGCTTCATACTTCACCTCCCAGAGCTGAGACTCCAATTTATATAACTCTGGGTTGTCAGTGAGGGTCTCATATGTCTGGGCATTGCAGCTGCTTGCACTCCAAGCCAAGATCTTTCATTCTGTCAATTTTGTTATGGGAATTTGTTTCTCTTTGGTCTCTAATCTCCTGCAGGGTCTTAGGTACTACACGAATCTCTAGATCTGCAATGTGCTACTAAAGTTTCTGGATCACTTCTTCTAGTTGTGCCACCTGTTGTGGTATTCTTTCTTCTTTCTTTACCTCAATGACTGTCATAGAGCGAAGTGTTTTGTTGACCGCTTCCTTTACTTCCAATTTCTCTGCTAGCAATTGTTCCTTTCCTTGTTGTAGCTGTGATTTCTCGTCATTCCACTTTGCTTGGAGAGCACTCTTTTCTTTTTTTGTAGCACTGCATTGTTCTACAAGTACTCCATGTACTTGTGTCAAATCCTGTTTGGCTTGCTCTGCTTCATCTTTCATTTTTTGAATTTGAGTCTCGATTGAATCTGCGATTCGGTGGAGTTGAGCTCGCTCATCTCCTATTTCTGGTGTTTCGACTGACAAGGGCGTAGTGGGGACTGTGCACCTCGACTGAAATTCCTGTTGCACTCCTTGGAGATCTATCTCGATCCAACTGTATATATCCTCTTGTTTAGTCTCTTTCTTCTCTAGTATCTCCATCGCAGCATCATTCAGAGCTACGACAATGAAGTTGAAGTCATTTGGGGTTAGTGTGGTCTGTAGCTTAGTCACGGGAGCTTTGGAATTCTTCCGAGAAGAAGGTTTATGAGGTGAACCCTTCCTCTTCTTCAAAATCTTTGCTTCATCTCTGTGCTTTTGTTCAACTTCTTCTAACTCTTCACCATCACTCTCTTACTCTGGCGTGATGGAAGCAGTTTTCACCGAGTCACTGCTTAATTATTTCACTTCACTGATCTTATGTCGTGTGCTAGGTCCGAGTAGATCCTGCACAGTTTCTGGAATGTCCACATCAGACATCTCCACAGGGTCATCTAGAATAAGGAGGTACGCTGACCATTCCTTTTTGATCTCCTCCAGATCTTCTTCTTTTAGTTTATAATAGGACTATAACTACTGCTTGTGCTCGTCAGTGCACACTGTGATGTAGAGAAAGTGTCGGTCTGTGTTGAACTTCATCAAGAGCCGAAACCTGTAGAGGGTGTTCGGAGTGATTCGTGATGTAGACTAGATAGTTATTTTCAACTGATTATAATATGAATGAAACATGGCATTTGACTTCCATTGTTTATTCATATCATTCGAGTACCACAGGGTACTGAACTTCGTAGCTAACGGTTCAAATGGTTCGATGTCTGGGAAGGTCGCACCTTCTAGCATATCCCATGCAATGAAAGAAATTAGGATCACAAGCCAACTGAAATGGAACTCGTATCCTTGGTCCTGGGCTTCTCTGCAGTCGAGCTCCAGCTGGTTTACCAAGTATTGCACCCAATTCATCTATAGACCCTCCGTTCACTTTCCTACGAGGTCTACTATGAATCCAGTGACTTGGGTTGGTTGCTTCTTGCGAACTAACTTTCATGTGATTAGGTAACAGGCGAGGCGTACTGCGCCATTCTGAATAGAGGCTACCTTGTAGTCACGCATGCCCTTCTTGACATCACCATAAGTCTCTTTTATCTTCTATGCTAAGTCTCAGTCTGGGGTAAAAATCATGTGGGTCTGGGCCTTGCATGCTCAGCCCAATGATCCGATGGATCAAGGTCGGATCCACTATGATACGTCGGTTCAACCATAAATATCCTCCATGGTAACAGGATAATAGCAACTTAACACTTGCGTTCACTTCTTGATGGCATCCTAAGTGTGGGATCTTCATAACATTAATCAGGGTAGACTGTGCGAGGTTATGGGTCCAAGGTTGGGGGATGATCATTGAATTCTTTCCTTTCATCTTGGTCAAATACTTATGTGGGGAGAGCATGTTGTAAGCTTTACGGTCTCCAAGGTTGAAGTCACTAAACTTTAGCGCTACTATCTTATGCTGGTCTATGTGAACTACTCATATCCCTTTCGGGAGGTATGCAATGACCAAGGTATAGTCAAAATCTTTAGGCACACTATCTTTGTTCACTACCCCGCTCAGAGGAGGTATATACACAGGTAAGACGCTTGTAATAAACTTATCATTCGCGATATCATCTCTATGCTTCGTTCTTGTTTCTATTTTGATTCTGGAAGTTCCTGCCCCATGAGCAGTCGATGGAGAAGCTTGGACTCCTCCTTTCGATTATGCTTTCACACCTGCAGACATCCTTCTTTTCGACATGACTTTCTCGGTCCTGAGATCAACGAGTACTTCCTTCACAGATTCTTCAAGTGCGCTAAGCTACTCGAACATACATGCTCAGGGTTAACAATATCGGGTTCACAAAGTAATTTAGACACAAAAATAACATGGAAAGTAAGGGCATAATGATCACTAGACAATATTAACCAAGGTTGCGAGCGCAAATTCTCGATTTTGCAAAAGTGTTTTTCGTGCATTGCGCGATGGGATAAATAGGAAACTCAACAACGGATTGCTTGCAATGGGTATGAGGCTTCATTAACTCTTGTTCTGTCCATTATGGAATGGTCCAACGGTCAGGTGGTGATCCATAAATGGTTTTCTAGCCATTCGAAGCATTAGTCAAATGGATATATCGTCCACAACAACTATATTTCTTTGCCATGGTGAAGTGACCTATGTCGTTGTTCTGATATCTCGGCAAACCTCAAATTCTACAAATTTTCCTTCTGCAAGGTCTCTTATAGAACCTCCTGTAACCCTTCAATATTAGCCCTTTTCTTTCTTAACTTTATAGCCTTCTTTCTAGTGAGCTTCATCTCGGTGATTCTTTTATCATTCTGATTCTTTTCTTATTTGGTCTTAGTTACTTCGCACTACTGAATTTTTTCCCTAGGGTTCATGTGTAATAATTCTTCCTTGTTTGGGATAGGTAATTCAATATTCTGAGGATCCTCTTATGTTCTCTTAGCCTAGACATCTGAGTTTCTAGTATTAAATATCTGTGATCTACTCTTATGTTCCTTAATCAAGTGCACGATCCTTCTGGTCATAAAGTCTTTTAACTCTTGCTTCTTCTGTTCCAAAACTTCTTCTTCCTCCTTTCTTCTAGCTTGATCTCTATCAATCCAAGGTTTTCTTATTAGCATGGTAAACAGGGCTCTGTCTTCAACAAATTTAATAATCTCAAAGTCCTCTTCTGTCGAAGTTCCATTGACAGTCATAGGTATCTGGGCGAGCCTTCCACATAGGTTTACTAGCTTTCCTCTGAATAAAATTATTCCTCCTAGGAAAGGGATCATAGTAGGCCTTCCTATAGCTTCCTAGGTTCTTTCTGGCATAATATTCATCTTTGTTTCTTCATCCAGGACACAGTCAATGTCGAATTCCCCTATTCTTACTTCAATCCATTCCTTCTCTTTGAATATCTCTGATAAGCTGACATGTTAGTGGTCATTTAGGGTCTCTTTCATTTGTATCCATACTTTCTCTGATTCTTAATAGGGTTCTTCCTTTTCTAGATCTGCCTTAGGGTTTTCTTGGTTCAAATGCATTCCTTCAAGCTTAGCGATCATTCTAGGGCAATCCAACACTTCATGGTCCATAGCCTTACAACATAGACAACTAGGTCTTATGCCAGGGCATTCCTTAGCAAGATGTCCTAGTCTTCTGCAACTATAACAGAGGGTTAATCCTCTCTTTCTTCGAAATGATCCCCCACATTTTTTGTACTGCGCACTAGGATCATGGTAGCTAACCTACAACAAATTATTTCTAGGATCCTGCATCCATTTATTAGTCCAAACCTTTTTTCTATGCATAGGTATAACATATCTTTCATTATTCTTATCAGATTTACTTATATCAAATCTTCTTTCATATATTACTGCCCTAATTTTCAAGCTAGGACAGAATCTATCAAACATACCTAAATCCATATTCTAGAAACAAACATTTTTGCTTATCTTACTTTTTTAGAGCACAAATATTTCAAATCTAAGACTTCTTTAACTATCATTACCTTTAATAGAGCACAAAGCTTACAGATCTTACCTCTTTCAATCAGAACTTCTCGCTTTTACCTTTCTTGGAGCACAAAGTTTTTAAATCCTGCTTCTTTTCTATAGATCTAACCTCTTTTCTTTGAAATCTAGCCTTCTTTCTTCAGATCGGGCTTCTTTTCTTCAGATCTAACCTTCTTCTTGGCACAAAGCTTCCAGATATTGCTTCTTTCTTTCAGATCTGACCTTCTTTTCTTCAGATTCGGACTTCATTTCCTAGCACAGATACTGGGCACAAATCTATGCACAAAGATTTCTTTTACACAAGCATATTCTTTCTTAGTTCCCAGCAATCACAATTTCAAGTCCAGGCAATGGAATCATTCGTTGGCACAAGGGAAAACCCAGGGTTCAAAGCTCAAGAACGCACCAACAAAGCCCTAACTACCGGCCCTTTCAGCAACACCTTCGATGCCAATGAAGTCTCACTCTAGGTAGAGGCAGGGGTGGTTGCAGTACTCATGTGTCTGCAACCTTAGCTGGGACATAGATCTATGATTATATCATTTACAGAGCACTTAGCACCGATAGATTATCAATATTCAACCATCACTCTACTTCGCATATAGCACAGAGCATCACAACATTCACTTAGGTCTAAGGTATTTCAACATTTAGCCATAGTAAAACAGATTCGATCTGGTAGAATAGCACTAAGCACATTCATACATTTCTAATAAGCACAGATCATAATCATGTCTATCTAAACATGTCCAAAAAATTAGCAAAATAAGGGATAAACACATCAAGTCAAAGCACAAAGCATAACACACAGTATTTATGTGTTTCACCCCACCCTGGGGCTACGTCCACCAACTCTTCTTTTTTATTGTCTTCAATCAAATAGATTACAAGCACAAAGCCACCAAAACCTACTCTGCATAGGACAAGAGATCTACGCACCTCTCTAGATCCTCATTCCCCAAGTATCTAAGCACCTAGTCTCTTACAAACACTTGCACTTAACACTGCAAGTTCAACGGTATGCACAGAGCCTAATCAATCACATAGATCACTTGCACATAGAAATATTTACCATCACATAGATATACCTTTTTACTTACATCGCCTAGCTTACCTATTTATACATACAAAATAGGCTTAAACATGGGCAAATCTCATGGGCCGACATCCCATTCCCATTACATTATCACAAAAACCCAAAAAGGACCCAAAAGTGGGCCGAGATTCTGCAATCTTCACTTCGCCTGGCGCTCCATCTTCGACAGGGTGTCGAAGTCCCAAAAATTTTCAAACATGACCAAGTATCTACCAAAACTTGGTCAAGGGCCAACAGGTGCCAATAAGAAGAATCTAGAAGACCAAAATCCCAAGAAAGACAATTCTAGCCATGCCTTGATTTTCATAAACTCCTCTTCTGATTCTTGGATCGTAGATTCAAGAGAATCACACCACATGGCTTCCACAAAAGAGGTCTACTCTTCATTGGATGCATGCAAAGTTCCTCCTATTCTGATGGGGGACAAATCTTCATTCGAGGTCACCGACAAAGGAAGGATCGAACTCACAAAAGTAAGCTTTGATAATGTGTTGCACATTCCCAAACTTTCTGTCAACCTTCTCTCCATATATCAGATGGAAAATTCCAGCATCAAAAATAAATTTATATTCACACCTGATGTAGTGGATATCTATGACATGCAAACCAATTCTAGGGTTGCTACCAGTGAGGTAAATCATCAATCTAGGCTTTACACATTTTCTGAATTTATTGAACTAGATTTTTCTTTACTGCTTACCCATGCTGATGAAAGAAGTAAGATATGGAATGAAAGGTTTGAGCATTTGAATTTTAGATATATGCAACATATTAGAAAGAAATTATTTGTTTATTTTCTACCAGATGTCCATTTCTTCAAAGGAATATGTGAGGGATGTGTTCTTGCAAAACACCCTCAAGAGAAATTCGACAAAGGAAAGATTCAAAGAGCTTCCTCTCCTTTAGATATGATCCTTAGTGACCTCATGGGCCCTTTTCTGCATCCGTTAATCAACAAATCAAGGTATGTGCTCATTTTTGTTGATGATTTCTCACGCTTCACATGGATTTACTTTCTCAGGAAAAAATCAGAGGCCTTTCAACACCTCAAAGATTTCAAAGCCCTGGTTGAGACATAGTTGGGAAAGAAAAAAAAATCCTTCGAACTGATAATGGGGGAGAGTATGTCAACCATGAGATCTAGAATCTTTTTCATGAGGTAGGTATTCAATTACAGCACACAATTTCCTATACTCTACAACAAAACAGAGTTGTTGAGTGGAGAAATAGATCTCTAAAACAGATGGGATATTTCGTGTTGCATGCAAAGTCACTTCCACAGATATTATGGGCTGAAGCACTTAATTTTGAAACCTACATCCAAAACAAATATCCCCATAGATATGTCAAGGATAAGACCCCCTACAAGGCTTGGACCGGCCTCAAACCGGAAGTGACCCACTTTCATATTTTTGGCTCACGTGCATGGGCCTGGATTCCCTCTGAAAAGAGGAAGGCACTTGATCCACAAAGAACAGAGTGTATCTTTGTTGGATGCCCAAATGGTGTGAAGGGATATAGACTTATTGATCTTTCCTAGGACCAGATCATCATTGAGAAAATTGTCCAATTCGAGGAAATTCTCTTGCATGTACCTCAACAACCACATGCAGAGACCTTTATTCTTCCACATGTCAGAGATTATGAGAATGCACATGATGACTCTTCTTCAGATGATATTTCTAATTCATAGGATTTAGAGGATCCAAATACAGAGTCAGTATAGTCAAATGCAAATTCAGTGCATCTAGATGCAGATGCAGAGCTAGAGCAGAGGCCCAAGTGGGCCCAGACTACTCTTCAGGATGCAGGGGATCTTGTTGGCGATCCAGCTGACACTAGGAGGACTCCATTTGATTTTGAGGGGCCTCCTCTTGCACTCACTGCCACTGAACCATTGCCATCCATGCATATTTTCTTGGTTCAATCTTCAGATCCATAGTCTTATGGCTAGGTTGTTGTAAATCCCTTTTTGGAATCCACCATGCAGGAGGAGTACAACTCCCTCCTCGATAATCATACTTGGGATCTGGTTCCCCTTCCTTCTGGAAGGAAACTTGTTAGGTGCAGATGGGTCTACAGGACCAAGATCACAGTGGATGGATAGATTAGCAGATACAAATCTAGGCTAGTTGCCAAAGAATTTCTACAGGTGCATGGCATTGACTATGATGATACCTTCGCCCCAATAGTGAAGATGGATTCCATATGTTTTTCACTTTCCATTGCAGCGGCCAAGGGATGGGAAGTCCATTAGATGGATGTGATGAATGCATTTCTTCACAGTGATCTGTCTAAGGAGATCTATATGGAGGAGCCCCAGGGATTTATGCAGGATTCATCTTTGGTCTGTCAACTAAATAAATCTCTTTATGGACTCAAGCAGGCTCTGAGGGCATGGTATGCCAATATGGACTCCTACCTATTGTCACACAACTTTGTACATTGTAAATTAGTCCTGAATGTTTACATGCTCAGCACGACTGATTCACTTCTGCTCCTAGTTATTTATGTTGATGATTTTTTTATCATCGATTTCTCGAATTCAACGATTGTTGCAGTCAAGAGGATTCTACATGATAGGTTCTTGATGAAGGACATGGGTCCAATACATTTCTTCCTTGGACTCAAGATCAGTTAGGATGCATCAAGCATCAAAATGTCTCAGGCCAAGTATGCATGAGATCTCCTTGAGAGATTTCACATGACAGACTGCAAGTCTGCTCTGACTCCTTTCCTATCAAGATTCAAACTCTAGAATGGTAGGGAAACTCCACTGGTTGATAACACATTGTACATAAACTTAGTGGGGAGCTTGTTGTATCTCACACACTCTAGACCAGACCTCTCCTATGCATTTGGCGTAGTCTCCATGTTCATGGAGGAGCCACATGGGCTACATTGGAAGTATTCAAAGCTTATCCTTTGATACGTACATGGAACCATCACCTTTGGGATTCATTATGCAATAGACTCTACATTGGATCTCATCGTGTTCACTGATCTTGACTAGGTTGGCGATAACATTGATCGCAAGTTCGCATCTAGTTACTCACTCAGTCTTCGTTCCAGGCCTATCTGTTGGTCGAGCAAGAAGCAGGCTTCTATTGCTCTATATTCATCTGAGGAAAAGTACATAGGGGTAGTTAACATAACCATTCAGGCTATGTGGCTACAACATTTTTTCACTGAGTTGGACATTTAGTTTCATCGATCGATTGTCATACGGTGTGACAACCAAAGCACTTTGAAGTTCTGCAAAGATCCATTTCAGAGGCAGCGGATGAAGCACATCGAGATCCACATGCACTACATCTATGACTTAGTGCACAAGGGGATCATCAACCTATAGTTTTTTCCTTCAACAGAACAAACTGACATCTTCACCAAGACCTTCACTAAGAAAAAGTTTCATTCTCTGCGAAGTCGTCTTGGAGTGAAGGACACGGTTGCCTAGGAACTGTAAGTTCTAACTTTTTACATACATTGTACTTTGAGGGTAGGGTTTTCCCATGAGGTTTTCCCTCTTTCCTCACTTTATTTCAGTGCATCTTTGTATTTGAGTACCTAACATGGCCTTGTTGTCGGGACCCATTCTTTATTTTCACCATAGTGATGTTCAAGAGGGATGTTTGAGTTACTTCACACACACCTAAGATTTCTTTTTCCTAAGTTTGTTCCTATGTTTATTAGTCATTATTAAATCTCCTATATTCTAGGAAGAATATCCCTCTAGGGAGAATATTCTCTTCAGTTTTCACTTCAATTTGACTAGTTGAGTGGAGTCTAGATGCTACATTTGTATTATCACCATGCAGCATTGGGATCATCACTAGCTAATGCGCATTGTCCTTAGTATCATCACCAGACTATCAAATTACTCATGATTCCCTGATCTCCTCCTCACTTCACTCTGTTTCTGTCAGTTAATTGAAGACTGATAGACTAGTTAACTCAGCTAGGTGGCAGTTCACTCCCGTAACTGCCCGAGAGACTAGACTAGGTGGCAGTTTACTCTTGTAATTGTTGGTGTGTTTCCATATCACTCTATACCACCACTATGGCGCAATGGATTCTCCTCCAATGCGTATTGTTTGAGTTATACATAGTATTTCATGTGTAAATTATCCATTATTCATTTGGTTAATTAGAATTCTTCCATTCTTTTTCTCTTGCTTCTTCTTTCTCAATTTCTCTCCACAAATGTGTGTGGTATTTTCTAGCTAGACCTATTCTGTGCAGTTTCAACACATTTTGCAAAATAAATATCAAAGCTTATGTTCCCTATCCCACAGTAAAGGATGTCCTCTCTCAACAGGATTTCCTGGGCACCAGGGGAAACTAGGTTTCCAAAATCCAATAGTATGACTTAGAGATAAAAAAACCAACAAGATTATCAATGGGAAAGATATATCCCAAATGTTGACTGGGAAAAACACATAGGCCATACAATTGGGGGAAATTGAACAAATTAATCTGATAGTAAGTGAATTGGAGCACAATGAATGGTATGTAGACATTATATATTACCTGAATAATCTTTCATACCCTAACCATTTATTCGACCACAAGAAGAGGGCCTTGAAGTTGAAGGCCATGACTTATTTCTTAACCCAAGATGGTCTTGGCTAGAAGAACCCTAGCGGAATCATCCATAGATGTGTGAATAAAGATGAAGTTGACCAACTAGTCAAGGAGCTCCATTCAGGATACTGCGGTGGTCATTTCACCTCCTGCACTACCTCCCATAAAATCATGAGGGCAAGATACTATTATCCCACGTTATTCACTAACACCCACCACGATGTCATATCATGTCAAACTTGCCAGCACTTCTCAAGGAAACAATGACTCCCTGCATTGCCTTTGAAACTATCATTGTTGAAGTTCCATTTTAGCAATGGGATTTATAATTCATTTTTGAATTCAAGGATAAATCTAGAAATGGATATCGTTGGGTTTTGACCACTACAGACTATTTCACTAGTTGAGTAGAGGCCATCCCAAGGAAAAAGAAAACTGAAGAAGTCCTCCTGAGTTTCCTTGAAGATAGGATCATAACAATATTTGGTACCCCTGGAAATATTACCACTAACAATTCTAAGGCATTCAACTCCCTTGCATTGGCAGATTTTCGCTTCAAGTACGGGATCATTTTATCTCATTTTTCCAACTACTATCCCCAGAGAAATGTATTAGCATAATCAAGTCATAAGAATCTGATGAATATTGTCAAGAAAATCATAGGAGGAAAAAAAAAGGCACGGGATAGTAAGATTAAGTATTCTCTTTGGTAAGATCACATTACGATAAATGCTTCCATAGGGAAAACCCCATTTGAGTTAGTGTATGGATTGGAAGATAAATTACCCATTAACCTCCAAATTCCTACCCTTCGTTTTTCTCAACAATACATGATTGATAAGGATGCTTTTCAAGAAAGAATTGACCAATTGGTGGAACTTGATGAATCCAAGAGGGATGCTTTGGATCAGATGACCTGCAACCAAGAGAAAGTTAAGGGAACATTTGATCACAAAAAAAGAGATAGACATTTCAAAGAAGGAGACCAAGTGTCGATATGGGATGAGAGGAGGGAAAAAACAAGAATGCATAAGAAGCTCAATAGCCTGTGGACTGGACCCTATAATATCATAAGTGAAGAAAGTATCAACCCATTCAAATTAGCCACACTAGAGGGAGAAAATTTGAAGTTACCCGTGAACGCAATCCACCTCAAGCTCTATTTTCCTGATGAGACATGACCACGTATGATTATTCTAGGTAGGTAGGTTAGGCATTTGCATATTGCATTTCATTTTATATATGTTGCATCATGCATATCATGGTAGTATAGTTGTGT
>JZKD02S2197662.1:14360-40291 GCA_000966675.3 Picea glauca | reverse complement strand
CAAATTATTTGGAATGGACACTTTATTTTGGTTTCATAAGTTTTTGAATATTTTTGAACTAGTTTCTTGTTGATTATTCAAGAATTTTTTTTAAGAGAAAGAGTAAATATGAATATTCTTTGGGTTACATTTTTCATTCTATAAGAATCATTCATGACACTCTTGAAGGGGCATTAAGAATATGTATACATTTTGGTGGGCATGATTTATTCGAAGTGATATAAAGTACTTTGTAGGGCTTCTTGATTTTGATATTGGGCTTTTACTTGTATTTTTTCCCCATAAAAATATATAAAGATCTATATAAAATATAAATTTGATTATTCAAGAATATACACTTAATTATATTATTTATATTTCTATATGTTTGTAGAAAGTGTAATCAATTTGATTTTGATTTATTTATAGATTTTTCAAATTACTTTTCCATGATATATTTGTTGTTTTTTTTTTAATTACAAAGGATTACATATTACATTGTTATGTTATAACATTGTTATAATATAACAATGTTATAATATATGCATTATATATAATGCATATGTTATATTATATAGCATATGCATTATATATAATGCATATGTTATATTATATAGCATATGCATTATATATAATGCATATGCTATATTATATAGCATATGCATTATATATAATGCATATGTTATATTTTTTAAATTACCAAGGATTACAAACTATTTGGAATAGACAATTTATTTTGGTTTCATAAGTTTTTAAATATTTTTGAACTAGTTTTTTCTTGATTATTCAAGAATTTTTCTTAAGAGAAAGAGTAAATATGAATATTATTTGGGCAAAATTTTCCATTCTATAAGAATCATTCATGACACTTTTGAAGGGGCATTAAGAATACTTATACGTTTTGGTGGGCATGATTTATTCGAAGTGATATAAAGTACTTTGTAGGGATTCTTGATTTTGATATTGAGCCTCTACTTGTATTTTTTTCCCATAAAAATATAGATTTGATTTATTTTTTCTACCATTTCCGAAAATTTAATATTTCTTTCAAATATAAAACTTTTGACTATGTAAAAATAATTAATCATTTAAAAATGTAAATTTTTCCATGATAGTTAGATGTAATACTCAAAAATAATTACAACATGTTGATTAACATGATTAACAATGGTAACTTGTTTTAATAATGTGGACAACATTTAATTATAAAAAAACATAATTCATATCAACAATGATTCACAATTTGAATGGTTATATATATATATATATATATGAAGTGGCGGTGGAAGAAAATTTGGAAACAAAAGTGCCCAACAAAAGGCAAGTTATTAATTTGGTCAATTTTAGAAAACAAAGTGCCTACATGAGGCATACTCCAAAAAAGGCATTTTCATGGGCCAAGTTGGTGCACACTCTGCAAAGCATAGGGGGAAACAATTGAACACATCTTTTTACTATGTCCCTTCACCCTCTTGATTTGGGAGGAAGCTTCTAAATTAAACTCAACCATTGGTCCCTGGCGAGGAGAAACATTTGAAGAAAACTTAGTTGACTGGCTCTCCAACAGGACACCAACAAATACAAAATCCTTTCCCATCATTGTTGCCTAGGGGGTATGGATCCCATGAAATAACTCTATTTTCAGGGATGAACCCCAGTCTGCTCCTCAGGTGGCTGCAAATTGCCTAAGTATCCTCACTTCTCTCAACTTGGGAGTCAGATAGGGAACAAAAATTATTCACCGAGCACAGATTGAACAGATAGATTTAGGTCAGTCATGGGCCTACTTCGACGAGGTAGCCACAGGTGACCAATTAAACTGTGGGGCAAGGGGTTGTCTTTACCTGTCAGAAAAACACTTTTACTATCTCAGGGTTGGACTGGGAACTGGCACCAACAATTTCTCTGAACTCATGGCTTTAAAATTACTCCTCCTCTTTGCAGTAGAGAAAGGATGCACTACACTACAAGTCTTTGGGGACTCCCTTCTTATCATCAAATGGGCAAAACAAGAACAATTTTGTCACATTGCTAGACTTAGAACTTTTCTTGCTAAAGTTTTAAGGACAATCTCAACTTTTGACATTATCTCTCTTTCACATATCTACAGGGAAAGGAATGCACTGGCCGACCGACTTTCCAAAGAAGTCGTGCATCTAGAGTATGGTCTTTGGCACATTACATAATACACAAAACATGGTAGTTTTTAATATCACCGTCCCTTTCAGGAAGGACAAATATAAAAATACATCAACCATACCGGACCGACTTGTTGAAGTTTCGGAAAGCGCATCTATTACTCCTGATTTTTGGAATAATATTGTACATGACTCGGAAGTCATGGGGCACAAAAAAACAAGAATGGCATATTTTGAATCTTTTTTGTATATGATGAACAAACAGTATTGTAAGGATAATGCAAAGACAATATATATTTTGCCTATATTTTTATAGCAAATATATATCTGCAGATGTAATTTTATACTATCTTAATAAAACTACAACCTTTTTCCAAAGAAATATATATATATATATCCTCAAAACAACAATTATTTATATTTATCAAAAACTCGATGTGGCTTTATGTATACAACATCTATTACAAATTTCAAATTAATAAAGGTGTTTTAATTTAGAATAAAACTTTAGCAAGTCAACAAAACTACTATGTGAACAGAACTAAGTCTCGCGACTCCCAAACTTGCAGGTATATTACCTGATAATATATTGTAATAATAATAATATAAATCAACATAACATAGGTAAACCAAAGCATAATTTCAAACCCTAATTATATAGCATCTATGGTTTCCACCTAGGTCATCTATATAGAGACTTTCAAAGAGTTGTCGGAGTTAACCTAATGGAGAGGAACTTCTAGAAGCAACGATTACAAAGGGAGGTTGATAAAGATAATTACTTGAGATAATAGATCCTCAATTGTGGAGAGAGAATCCTCCAATACTAAATATTTCATATGAAAAATGGGCATGGTGGAGAGAGACTCCTGCTCCCACTCCTTAAGCTCTAGTATGTGTTTCCTAGCTTCAACATTAAACCTATCATGGACATTGTTGGGTTCTTTGTCCTGAGACACAAATTGAATTTTCCATTTCTTTGATGTTAGTGTTGAGCGAGTCACATTAGCTATCACTTATATATGATTTCCTTCACATATTGATGAAGGAACCTCCTTATAGTAGTAGCAATAATAGTTCTCCATGATAATGGTTGTTATCTTATCATTGAATACCCTTTATTCAAAAATTAATCCTTTAGCCAAACATTGAGCCAACACAATTGAGGAGAAATGAAAACATATGAGAGAACCAAGACCCGCATTCCCAAATATGCCTACCTCCATTAAAGCTTTGGGCATGAGGAATGAGTGGAAGTAAGGTTGGTGTTATGCTCAAAAGATCCCATGATAGAAATCAGATAGGATTGGTACAAAGCATTGAAGCCCCTATGATGTTGGAAATAATGAAAGGATGGAGAAAATGGGGGGGTGGGGGTTATTCACTCATCACTTCTCGAGAGTTTTAATGTGATGGGTTTGGGTGGGTGGGGGGAATCCCTCCACTCATTATTATTATTTTTTCTTTGATTTATAATCATTGCATAGTTTTATTGCTCTAGTCCACCCCCATGCACATCAAGAGTGATATTTCTTCCTCCTTGAGTGTAATCCCTACACTCATCGTGATGTCCACCACAGAGATGAGTGAGAATTTGAATTGATAGAATGTGATTTCCTAGAATTGATGGATTAAAGGAATTGTTCTTTAAATTATTTTCCAAGCCCTGATTGCATCAATTAGATAGGTTGCTCATGTTGTAATGGTTAGGTAATGACTTACTTGGAAAGAGGGACTTAATGGCATAGTGGGATAGTTGGATCACTTAAGTGATGGGGTAGTTGAGAGTAATCAATGCTTAAATTAATGGATTTATTCCATCTAAGGAAGTAATTTAGGAGGATTTGTAGGGATTAAGAGGGAGTTGATGGAGCTTAAAATGATGTTTAGAATTCGTCATTGAGATTATCATTATTCATGCATCCATGTTTGTAATCAAGTGCATGACAGTCTAGAGGAAATATGAGAGAGGTTTTTCTCCCTTACCTACCATGGGCAAGGGAAGTGCTTGTAGTAACTAGATTTCCATGATTAATAATGAAAATCTATTGTTATTCCATCTTCTTATGTTTTGTGGTGTTATGTTCTTGAGATTATTGGTGCATTTCTACACTTAGTTTATGTGTGTTTTGGTTGTGTTTATGTTAGTAACCTTTGTATTTGAAAGTTGTTAAAAAAAATCGTTGCCTTGGTAGCAATCAACTCTTTATCTTCCTTGGTTGCGTGATAGCAATGGCAAGGAAAATAGATTGTTGCATGAAACTAGGTTTTAAAGGCTTATACATAAATGTTGTGTTGGGTGCATGCATTTTAGTTGTTGATCGGTGGCCTTTTCATTCTCATTGATGTAGGAGCATCTTTGGCCTCAAGCAATCTGCATCAACAAAAAACATTTCAATTTCAAGTTAATAAAATGTATGGTGAGATAAGTGTTGCAACTCCCATTGCTATAAAACATGTTGTTGTAACAAAGTGTTGTAACATGTTGTTGTAACACAATGTTGTAACATGTTTTTGTAACAAGTTGTTTTAACACGTTGCTGCAACACCCATGTTGTAGCACATGTTGTTGCAACACCAACTTTGCAACTCCATGTGAGGAGAAATTTGATTAGAAAGCTATGAATCGTGACTCTGCATGTCTTGCAAGAATTGTGTGACAAGTGGTAGACTAATCATGCGATGGAATACAAATCACTTGAAATTATTGAGGAATTTAACCACTACAATTGTCTAAGTTTCCAATGCACATTTGGAAAAATAGATGAAAATTTGGATAGTTGTAACTGCCCAACACCCAACACATTTTGGTGGAGGAAAACAAGAAATGTTTGGGGGGGAAAGAGATGGTTTGGTTGCCAAGAAACAGAAAAGAAATAAGGAGAGTAAAAGGAAGAGTCGGTGAGGATAAAGGAAAAAAAGGAAAAGGAGTTTTTTTTTTTGCTCTTCAGTTTGGTTTGGGAAGAAAAGAACAGAAGCAAGAATATAGAAGCAGGACGCCTACATAAACAATAGAGAAGAGGAAGGGATGCCATTTTTAAGAAGAAAAATGTGGAACAACAAGCATGCCTCCAGTCATGAATTCTGAATGAAAATTGTGCCAGATTGGTTGATAATTTAATGAGATTGTGAGAAATAATTTTTTCATCTAGTTGATAAATAATCTTGAGTCCTTGTTTAATGGTTTTGTCTCTTGCTTCCATTTTTTCCTATGAAGGTAATTTATGTTGGCATTCCTTAAGTTGTTAAATTTCTATTAACATTGTTAGTTGTTTAGTTGTACACTTTGTGGGAAGAAACTTGTTCCTGTAGGTGATTTAGTACAAGATCTAGGGTAATTTCATCAAGTGGTATCAGAGTTGGTTTAGCTCCTAAGTTGTGGGAAACAATGCCTGGAAGTAAGGCGTGTGGATAATAGTCTGAGTGAGGGATGCAAGACAACTTGTAAGGATGCTTCCACAAAGAGAAAGAGCAACATGAGGAGGTGCTATAAATAGAGAATTAGAGGAATTATGAAGGATGATAGAAGAACTATAAAATAGAAGGCTTGGAGATGCCAAAACATATTCAAAATATGAGGATGAGCCTAAAAAAGAACGAAATGATGAGGAAGCAGACCCATTAATATGGTTGATATCGTTTCTGAAAGATATACGTAGTGCAAGGATGGAAGTTTCATGCTACGATGGTATTTTGAAAGAAGAGACTCTCATTGATGGGATACGAAAGATCAAAAGATAGTTTGAGTATTAAAATGTTAAGGATCCCAATCGAGTTCGATTTCCCATGACTAAGTTAAAGGGTCATGTTGCACTATGGTGGGATGTGTTACAGAAGGACAGAGTAGATAATTGACATGATAAGATTAGAACTGGGAGGAATATGATGAGAAAAATCAAGGAGAAATTCCTACATGTCAATTACTATCAGAAATTATGCAAACATGTGCAAAATTTGAGGCAGGAAGAGACATTTGTTCACGAATATATTGGGGAATTTTTCAAACTGTCACTCGGGTCAAGGATAAAGGAAAAAAAATATCAAAGAGTGGTGAGATATTGTTATAACCCTAAATTTCTCTACACATGCATACATGGCCTTTGGCCCTCTTACTTGCATTTTTTTCCAAAGCATTGCTAAGTTGCTCTTCTTAAAAACCAATTTTTTGAAGATGTACGCACCCTGCACCATTAATTCCAGCATACATATGCTTGCTACACCACTACATCTCACGTACATACGCATGCTGCACCATTACAACACGCTTATACTTGCAAAAGTTGCAAAAAATAAAAAGTTGCAAGGAATTCGTTGAGATTACGGGCTATTGGGTAGTTTCCCAACTAATCCACTGGCTATACCCTGTCACCCAATTGAATAACCATCCTTTTGTCATATAAAAGGAGGTGTTGGGGTCTCATTTTACATCTATACATAAGAAGATTGAAACTCTTCCCGATTTCACATTCCCTCCTTGCCCAAGTTATTGCAGCCCTTTTGTGAGAATTGCCTCAACATTCCCTCATTTTCCCATTCTGCCTCCATCAAAACCCATTCACTTCCCAAGAAGAGATCAGAAGGCTGAGAGGATAAGATTATACAAAGGTGCACTTGGATCTTGGTGAAGAGGAGCCCAGACTAGGTTCATGGAGAAGTAGTCGACTTTGATTGTAAAGGTATAATCATTGAGTTATTAATAAAATAATTACTTTTCTTATCCCAAATCATGGTGTACTGAATGATTTTATTGGTTTATGTTTTGAAATTTTAACATATAACCTTAATTTGTATATGGAATAGCATGCTTTTCATTTCATGTTTTTCAATCGTTGGATGCAGGTTAGCCCTGGGAGGAGCTGTGCAGTCAACAAAACTTCCAAGCGTGAGGAGGTCATCACCAGATGTGGGATTCGAGTTATAGTTACCTAGTCTCGTTTAATGCTATCCCTTATGGTGGGGTTCATATACCTCCTATGTCCCCCTCACTCAGTGGTTCTTTCCAGCACCCCATCGAGTCGAATGCTAACTACATCTTATTTGGAGCAAGAAGTTTAGGACCTTTGTCTTATACTACATCGGTGGGATCCATGCAGTTCTCTTTGTTCGACACATTTAGTAATAACACTTTTTCTTTGGCTAGGGGAAACCCCGTTTTTGGGAAATAGAATCATGTGCAGGGTACTATTCCTACACAGGGGGAAAGTACATGAGTTTTCTCCTCACAAGGACTTTGGAATACTTGGTAGGGATCAGTTCCCTCGCAAAGGATGTTGGTCGGGGGAAAACCCTTCCATGGTCAATGGAACCCTGAGTAGGGCTCAATACCTATGCCCGTTGGATCGGTTAGGGGCATCCCCTACCAAAACCCTTGGAACACAACGTAGGGAACAATCCTCGCTAAACCCATGTCATCCAATTACGAGAATCAATTGATGATATCCCAACAAATGCAGTTTCTGTATGCTGATCAAGGCCACGGTTTCTACCAGAACTATGGCCAGCAACCCAAATTTTCTTGGCAACCTGGTGCCAGTCAAACTCCAGGACCCCTTTTTTTTTTACATAGTACTCAACCCAAACTACCATTTCTGGAAATTCCACATCTTCCAGACTTGTCAAGGTTGCTCAACGACCCAATTTGTCATGATCCACATTGGCCCCCCATTGCCCTCGGATATTCCAAAATTCGAGGGCAAGCCTAGCAAAGACCCAAGTGATCACATGAAAAATTTCCATTTATGGTGCTCGTCCAACTCGCTGTGAGACGACTCTGTACAGTTGCACCTTTTTCAACGCACTCTTATCGGGGGTGCCGCGAAATGGTATATCGAGCTCGACCTCTCAAGGTATTCTTACTTTAACGACTTGGCGATGGTCTTCCTAAACCATTTCCAGCTACTCATGAGATACGATGTCGACATTGAATTGTTGGCCAAATTTGAGCAGACTAAGGCCGACCATATATCTGATCACATTAGAGAATGGCAGCATTAGAAGAGCTTGATTAAGGTACAGGTCCCACCGGCCTTTTTGTTGGAGTGGTTCCTGAAGTCCTTGGTACCAGTTGTATCTAAGGATGTTGCAACTTCGAGAGTGTTTTCAGAGGAGGAGGTGATAATGAGAGCGCAATATCTTGAGTTTATTTACTCTCAGTCTGGCTTACTCTATGAGATCTTTCCATATGCGCCATTTTCCATCCTCGACAAGGCCAAACAAAAGTCTGGACCACATGTCGATGGTATAGTGGGCTCAACACAAGCAAATTCCATCGATTTGTTGTCAAATCAATTGCAACAATTGTCGATACAACAGATGGCGGTCAGCCAGACCTCTGGTTCAATTGTTCCCCCTACCCAAACATCGGACGTACATAGTGTACAGTCAACGAAATCGAAGGCCAACCAACAGCCTAAAGGAAAGAAGAAACAACAAAACAATATGGGTAAAGGGGACAAAAATTCTAATAACAATGTTGGCGGGGGAAAAAAAGAGAAGAGAAAGTCGAAGTACCCGTGTAACCTTTTCACAGAGGACCATCCAACTCACCTGTGCCCTCAACTTGCAGAGGCTCAGAAGCTATTGGCGCAGCAACATCCTGTTGTGTTGATGAAATCATTTCCACATGGGCAAAACATGGCTCAAGACTCAACATCCTCGAGCGCGGAAGGGGGAAGTCAGGGACCCCCCATGTTTACTGGTAATACCTCAGTCGTGAATGTTTACATGTTGAAAGGTGACGCTCATATAGCGACCAGGTCCCGAGATTACGGAATGTCAAAATCTGCCGAAAAGGGTAAAGAAGCCATAAAACCACCAGTTCCTCTCCAGATTGAGAAGACGATGGGAGAAACAATGACACACATCCCCAAAGGTGCATTCAAGAAATATTCTCATAATATGAACACAAGGGATGCCTAGAACTACTTTGTTGTGGCAGATTTGGTACAAACCCCTTGTGCGATGTCAGCTTTGGAAGTCCTCCAGAGCTGCCCTTTGTAGAGAAAATCCATGTTATCCGCCTTGGGATCTGCAGAGACTTGTAACCCTGGATCGATCTGATCCGGATTTATGTAGGAACACAATGAAATACATAAATACACATAAATGCAGAGATGCAATGGAAATAAGACTTCATTTCATTAATAACAAATGATTGAAATATGCTTACAGGCAGAATGGAAGTAAACTAGCTAGGGCGTTGGTAGCTTATCTCTGAGAAGATATGTGGTGACTACTAGCCTCTGAACTATGTTACAATGAGGATCGAAGGCCTATTATTATTGAGAAACAATGGAAAACCCTAAACATCCAAATACCTAACCCTAGGAGATGAAACGTCAAGACTATGGGCCCCATTTGAGTAAGTTGGTACATCAACTTCCCGGGGATGTAAATTTGGCATATGATCTCCGTTTGATGCGTTCCATACCTCGTTAGAAATATCTATCCGAGGACTACAACTTTTGGGTGAGAAACATTGATCTATGATCCATGTTTCTCCCCATTTTCCCAAAAAGCGTCGTTTAAGGCCTCAAAATGGTTTCGAAAGTTCAGGACCTAAAAAACTGCTAAAAATAGTAAACTGTGTGGAAACTGAAAAACTGAAAGAAGCAATGGTGGGGGTCCAAGTGGAATAGGTGGGTGGCCACCAATATCCACCTGGATCATTCATCCCCCCTTAGGAAGCAATGGTCCCTATTGCGTTGAGTTCCTCCATGAGATGAGGAAACTTCTATTGAACTTGGTCCTTGGTGAGCCACTTGCCTTGGTGAAGGAGTTGGCCTGCTTTGACAACTCGATATAGTGGTATAATTTGTTTTTGGGTGTTCTTGATCTATGTATCCATGATCTGATCAGTTATGGCTTGTTCCATGCTGTCTGGATTTAACTCTGTTGGTGTGAGTTGTTCTTCCATGTTGGATGTGTCTAGTAGAGGTGGAAAGTAGGGTCGAAGGCGGTCCACATTGAACATTGGGTGTAGACCAAGGAATGGTGGAATGTTGAGCTCAAAGGAATTTTCCCCTACAGCCTTGGTGAGGGTGTACGACCCATATCAGAGCAGACAAATCTTGCGGTGGGGTCCAGTGAGGCACTCCTTTTGCAAATGCAGCGACACTTTGTCGCTCACCTGGAAGTTGTGTGGCACCCGATGTTGATCATGTCGCTGCTTGTACTTAGCATTGGCTCTATCCAAGATGTCATGAACTTGTTGGCAGATGTGTTGAATGTGCTCAATGAAGCTATTTTCCTTGTCAGCCTCAGACTGGACATGAGCTGAATCTTCCTGAGTAGCCAGAAATGTCATGGCTATGTCAATGGGACATAGTGGATGGAATCCCAAGCCCACTTGAAAGGGGTTATGGCTGGTTGAGCTATGGAGAGCCCAATTGTAGTTGTGTTGTACATAAGGGAGGCTCTCATCCCATGTGCGTGGATGCTTTGAATTGTACATGCGCAGAATGTGTACGATCATCTGGTTGATGACCTATGTCTGGCCATTAGTTTGCGAATGGAAAGATGTGGACTTGGTGAGCTTGGTGTCCAGCATCGACCAGAGGCTGGACCAAAATGTAATGAGGAACCTACTATCCCGATCTGAGATGATAGACTGTGGGATCTCAAAGTGTACCCACACTCGTTCAAAGTAGAGTTTAGCAGTGGCTTCTGTTGTGATATTCTTCTTCCAAGCCATCATAATGGACATCTTCGAGAATCGGTCGACGACCACAAAAACATAGTCATTTCCATGCTTAGTAGAAGGAAGGCCCAACATGTAATCCATAGAGATGGATTCCCAAGGTTGACTGGGGATAGGAAGCGGAGTATAGAGTCCTTGCTTCTTGATGGTCGGTTTGGCAATGGCACAAGCAGTGCAGGACTTGATGTACTTCCCGACATATTGTCGAAGGTTCGGCCAATAGAAATACTTTTACAGTACTGCCACGGTTTTCTCGACCCCGAAATGCCTAGTGACCCAACTGTAGTGCGCCTCCCAAATCATCTTGGCATGCTCGCTTGAAGGAACACAAAGGTGTCCCAGGTGACAAAGCAGGGCATCCTGGAGTTGAAAATTGGGAACTTTCTTACCCTCCAAGAGTGTATTGTATGTGTGGCCAAATTCTGGATCACTTGTGTAGAGAAGTGATCAATCGGAAGTCTCGTGCCCATAAGATTTGAGCACAGTGGTTAGTGCCATGATGGGTGGTCGACTGAGGCAGTCTGCAACATTATTCGTGTTGCCTTTTTTGTACTTAATGTTCAAATGAAACTATTGCGGGTATGTGGACCACTTCTGATGGCGATCATTCTGCAACTTCCCTTGTGTCTGTATGAACTGTAGGGGTCGGTGGTCTGTGTGGATGATCGTTTCCTTTCCCAAAATGTAATGCTTCCATTGTCGACAAGCCTGCTCAATGGAATACATTTCTTTTTCATAAGTAGGATACTTCTGGACTGTGTCGTAAATTGGATGCCGATGTTGAGTAAGGATTGCCCTAATAGCATAGTCAGAGGCATCTGTCTTGATCTCAAATGGTTGTTGCAAGTCTGGTAATGTGAGCATTGGTACAGAGCAGAGGCGATGCTTCAACTCCCTGAATGCCTTCTATTGAGATTCAGAACAAAAGAATTTTTCTTTAGCTCCTCCCTTGGTGACTTGACTCAAGGGCCAAGTGATATGAGAGAATCCCAACACAAACCTGCGGTAGAAATTTTCAAGACCTAAAAAGATGCGGAGCTCTGTTAGGGTGGTTGGGACTGGCCAATCTTGAATGACTTGGATCTTTGTTGGATCCACATGCACCCCCCTCTCATCAATAATGTATCCCAGATACTAAACCTGGGTCATGCCAAAAGTGCATTTCTCCAAATTGGCACACAACTTGTGTTTCCGCAGTGTTTGGAGGACCTGTCGGATGTGGTGGAGGTGCTCTTCCCAAGTCTAGTTGAAGATCAGAATGTCATCCAAGTACACCACTACAAATGAGTTGGTGAATGGTCACAGGATGTCATCCATTAGCCTCATGAAGGTTGCAGGGGAATTCGTCAACCCGAAAGGCATGACCAACCATTCAAAAAGGCCCTCCTTGGATTTGAATGTAGTCTTCCACACATTAGAGGGTTCGATTGGTACTTCGTGATACCCAGAATTCAAGTCAATCTTGCTGAAATATTTCACCCCATTGAGTTGGTCCAAAAGGTCATCAATCCGTGGGATCGGGTACCTATTTTGAACAATGATCTTGTTCAGTTCCTGATAGTCAATGCAGAGTCTCTAAGTCCCATCCTTCTTTTGCACCAACACGATCAGGCTCCCATAGGGTGATGAACTCGGCCAGATGTGACCTTTCTGCAACTACTCCTGAATCTGCCTCTTGATTTCATCATTCTCCATAACAGAGCGTTGATAGATGGGTCCATTGGGAAGCGACGCACCTGGGGTCAGATCGATGGGGTGCTTGACCTGGCAGTGTAGAGGCACCCCTGTGGGGGAGGTGAAGATGTCCTCGTAATCCTCCACGACCTTATACATCTATTTTTTTCATGCAACGGGGCCCTGTCTGGAGGTTATGGCCATAGTCTGCCTCTTTCCCTAAGGGTGGATCATCAAGAAAATAAATTTCCTGGTTTTGGAAATGAGCTTACTGCATTGTTTTGCAGTAACCAAAGAGATGGTGGTAGGCGGTTCTATCTCCGGTATCCTGTACAGCTTGTTTCCCAAAGTGATAATAACAACACGAGACCTGGACTCATACACAACATGTCTCTTCCACAAGTAGGGTTCACCTAATAATACATCAGAAACATCAAGAGGAGCAATGTCACATAATACCTCATCTGTGAAGGGCTTGATGTTATAGGGCAGGTGACATTATTGACTGACGCGGAGGTCATGTCCTTGGTGCAACCACCCGATGGTGTATGGTTGTGGGTGTGTTGTGGTTGGAAATCCTAGCCACTTCAAAACCTCTACCGAGATGAGATTCTTCTGGCTCCCGCTATCGACAATGAACTGCAACGGGGAACCCTTTACCCACATCTTGGAATGGAAGAGACGCTCTACCTCCTCTGGATCTTCTGGTTCCTCCTTCTGGATCTTCATGGTGGAAATGGTGGTGTTGGGCTCCGCATCGATAATTTGCTTCCCCCTGTCATTCCCCTTGTCAGGTTGTGATTCAGAGTCAGAGCATGCATCCGATTCAGAAGCCTTCAACTCGGCTACCAGTGTCTACTTGGCCCGACACTCACTTGTGTTGTGAGTGGAGCTCTTATGGAACTCACACCACTTCCCTATGTCCTTTTTTGGCTTCATGGTGTTTTTCTTTGCTTGTGGCTTTGGTGGGTTTTCATGGGCTTCCCTTCCTTGGTTGTGGTTTGGGGGTACCTTTCCCTTGCTTCTGATTTGCAGACCCAAAGTCTCACTTCTTATGTTTTAACTTCTTCTCAATCTTGGCAACATATCGGTATGCCACACCAAGCGAGGAGATGTTGAGGAACTCCATTTCCTCCTGAATGTATCTATGCATATAACTATGGTACTTTAACACCAAATGTTTCTCTGAATATTTGAAACCCAACTTTGTGCGTAGGGTATGAAACAGATTCGTCATCTCATGCACATCTTGGTCCCTTTGCTGCCACAGCGTAGTCCATTATATGTATTTGTCCTCATAGCTCCCCACGGGATAATATTGTTCCTTGATGGCGTCTCAGAAAGAATTCCAAGTGGGTGCGGCCAAGAACAGAGAGGGTTCTCCCTCGCCCTATTGCTCTTAGTAGGTTTCCCACCAGTCCTTGACATGGGGGGTGGCTTTGAGGAGTGTGAAAATAATCTTTTCTCGGTCTAAAAAGTCATGAACCGAGAAATATCCTTCTAATAGATTCAACCATATATCTACGACATCTGCATCTATTTGTCCCTCAAATATGGGAATGTCAAAGTTTACTTGTACCTTAAAAGGAGTGGCACCTCCAGAGTGGTTGTTGGATGTCGTTGCGCCACCAGTGGGAATTCGTTGAAGAATCTGGGAAAAGTTGTCCATCATCGCTTTCATTTGTTTCTCGAGAGCCTCCTCGACCAACATTTTGATAGGATATCCTGCTCCCTCATCTTTATTATCTTCCCACATGGGTGGTCATCGGGGTTTGTGAGGTTGATCTTGCAAAGGTTCAACCAGATTGAGCCCCAACTCCTTATACCCCGACCTCATTGGGGACATGCAAAGAAGGATCGAAAATGAGAAGACCACTCTGATACCACTAATATGGATTTATGTAGGAACACAATGAAATACAGAAATATACATAAACATAGAGATGCAACGGAAATAAGACTTCATTTCATTAATAACAAATGACTGAAATATGCTTACAGACATAATGGAAGTAAACTAGCTAGGGCGTTGGTAGCTTATCTCTGAGAAGAGATTTGGTGGCTAATGGCCTCTAAACTGTGTTACAATGAGGCTCTAAGGCCTATTATTATTGAGAAACAATGGAAAACCCTAAACATCCAAAGACCTAACCCTAGGAGATGAAATGCCAAGACTATGGGCCCCGTTTGGGTAAGTTGGTACATCAACTTCCTAGGGACATAACTTTGGCATATGATCTCTGTTTGACGCATTCCATACCTCATTAGAAATATCTATCTGAGGAATACAACTTTTGGGTGAGAAACATGATCTACAATCCATGTTGCTCCCCGTTTTCCCAAAAAATGTCGTTTAAGGCCTCAAAATGGTTCTGGAAGTTCAGGACCCGAAAAGATGCTAAAAATAGTAAACTGTGCGGAAACTGGAAAAATGAAAACATAAATGGTGGGGGTCCAAGTGGAATAGGTGGGTGGCCACCAATATCCACCTAGATCACAATCGTTCTTGATCCAACCAACTTGAAACCTCATCTTCCTTACCATGTTGTGTTACAAATAGTAGTGGCTCACACCACGAATAATTTTACTCGGGATATCTTCTATGTGGTGGTTGACGAGGGCACCTCGACTTGCGTGATGTCATTGGCATGTTGGAAGGAAATTGGCCAAAACATTTTGTCTATGTCACCTAAATTTCTTACAACATTCAACGCTCGTTCATTCAGACCACATGGAATCATTCCTTCTTTCCCCATATAGTTAGGAGGGAAGACTATGTGCATTGAACTTGAAGTGGTCGATGCACCTCTTGACTACAACCTTTTGTTAGGAAGGAGTTGGAACTATGCAATGCATGTAGTGGTTGCTACAATTTTTCAGGTCTTGTTGTTTCCACACGAGGGTCGAATCGTGACCAAGACCAGTTCTCCTTTTCCTGTCCTGACCCTTCATCGGGGGCATCCATGGTCCTGATGATTGATATCCCTCAGCCTGATACCATCAATGTAGGGGTTGGTTTGTATCCATCGTTGATGGGTACTTTCGATTACCCACCTCCTTCTGGCGATGTCAAGCTTATATCAACTGCCCCCGACCAGCCTAGGGCTGAAATTTTTCAAATATCGTCATTCCGAATGACTTACTTTCACGATTTGTGGACTCTTCCTTCCCCATCAGCCTCGATGGAAGGGACAGAGAATTTTGGCATGGCCATGCCCTTTTCCATGGTATAAGTTTCATACAACATTTTCCAACAAGCTTCGACTGACCCCGATCCAACTCCCGCACAGGAGTTAGATCCGGTTCTTGAACCTATTTGGGCTCAAGGTTCTCTTGCCACTACAAATTCTTTAGACCTGGTATTTCCCTTAGAGGAGGCAATTCTTGAGCCATTGACTGGTCCAGACAGACCCTGGGAAGATCTCCATCAGAGATCATACTTCCTCCTAGAGTTAAGGAGAATAGAGGTAGGTGAATATGTGTTGACTATGACTGGAGATAGGTCTTGTCTTATTAATCCTCTGGCTACGCACATAGTTTACACTGAGGGTAATATGGTGAGTATCGTTGAAATGATCTCTATTTATATCTCCAGAACCCCTGGCTTCATGGAGAATGTTTTCATCGCAGCGGACTGCTCCCTCGAAGATATTCGAACTTATACAGAGTTATTCAAGGAATTTCACGACGTTTTTCCTGGTCTTACGAGGAAATGCTAGGCATAGACCCAATAATTGTTGAACATGAGATAACAACTTATCCAGATGCCAAGTCGGTCCGACAGAAGCTTCATCTGATGAATCCTCAGAAAGCGACAGTGATTAAGGCTGAAGTAGAGAAACTTCTTAAAGCCGGTTTTATCTACCCCGTACAGTTGACGGAATGGGTGTCAAATCCCATTCCTGCTAACAAAAAATAGGGTATGATTCATGTGTGCATGTACTTCCGTGACTTGAAAAAGGCCTATCTGAAAGATAATTTTCCCACCCCATTCATCAATCATATTTTCGACGAATCTGTAGGTTGTGAGGTCTTTTAATTCATGGATGGTTTTTCGGGATATAACCAGATCTAGATCAAACTCAAAGACCAGCATAAAACAGATTTTATTTGTCCTTGGGGAACATTCACATATCGTAAGATGCCTTTTGGCCTGAAGAATACTGGAGCCACTTTTCAACGGGCCATGTCTTTTTCTTTCCACGATCTTAGACATATAGTCGAGGCTTATCTTGATGATCTAGCATCACTCTCTCGCAAGAGATCTGATCATCCCACACACCTTTGAATAATCTTCGAATGATGTCGTTACTATCAGATTCACTTAAATCATAACAAGTGCAATTTATGCGTGACATCGGGTCATCTCTTTGGTTTCATAGTTTCGACAACAGGGATCATGATCGATCCTCTTAAGGTTGAGGCGATAGTTCAATTTCCTCCCCCATGCACAGTACCCCAGCTTCAAAGCTTATAGGGGAAAGGGAAATTTCTTCGGTGTTTTGTCACAAACTATGCTGATATCACTAAAGGGTTCATGCATCTATTGAAAAAGGGAGTCCCTTTTTGTTGGGATGAAGTCACTCAGCACTCTTTTGAAGCGTTGAAACACGCCCTTACGTCTACCCCTCTGCTTCGGCCTCCCGATTATAACAGAGATTTCTTGTTTTACTTGGCCACTGCAAATTTGACCATCGACATGGTCTTGGTTCAAGAGGACGATCTTCTTGAGGAGCATGTTATTTATTACCTCAGTCGAGGCCTGGTTGGGTCATAATTCAACTATTCCCATGTTGAGAAGATTCCTTTGGCAGTAGTGCATGTTTTCCAGTGGTTCCATCATTACATTCTGCTTCGTAAGACCACCGTCATTTCCATTGTGAACCCATTTCAATATGTGTTGACACGACGGGTCATTGGCGGAAATATTGGTAGATGGATTGTAATCCTCCAGGAATTTGACTAGGATTTTGTTTTCGCAAAATCCAAAAATTTGTTGGTCTCTGCGGAACTTATTTCGAAACTTTCATTCAAATCAAGTGATGTTACGCCCAAAGAATCACCTATCAAAGGAGATATTTTTCTATCTCATCTTTGGACCCCTGGTATGGAGATATACTAGTCTATAAACATACTTTGAGGTGTCTTGCTTCTGCCTCCCATGACAAGCGTCGACGAATTCGCCATCAGGCACGAAACTATCTCATACTCGATGACACTTTGTATTGTTGAGGTGTAGATTGAATTCTTCATCGGTGCCTTATACACAAGGAAGAAAATCTCATTTCGAATGATTGCCACACTGGATCATGTGGTGGTCATTTGTCTCAGTTGGAAACAACCCAAAATATTCTACTTGCTATTTACTTTTGGCCTATGTTAATCAAATATTGCATTGAGTCGGTCAAGAAGTGCCACCCGTGTCAGATATTCTCTCGGAAGATGTGGGCACATCCTGCTCCCATGTTTCCTATCATTGTTGTTGGTCCTTTCACTAAGTGGTGGATTGACTTTACTGCATGTCACTTGACTTCAGCCAGGGAGCATCGTTACATCATCGTAGCGGTAGACTACTTCACAAAGTGGGTCGAGGCTATGCCAACGTTTAACAATGATGGAGAAACAATGACTCTCTTCATTTTTAACCAGATAGTAGCAAGGTTCGGCATCCCGAAGGAGATTGTCACTAACCATGGCAGTCACTTCTAAAACAAAATGATGACCGAGTTAAAATCAAAGCTTGGGTTGATGCATGAACATTCATCACCCTACTACCCACAAGAGAATGGTCAAGTTGAAGCTGTGAATAAGTCTCTCAAGACTATTCTTCAGTGAATGATCAATTCTTCCAAGTCAAATTGGCATTTGATGTTGTACTCAGTGTTATGGGCCTACTGAACTTCTGTAAAGACTGCCACTGGTTTCTCACCTTTTCAACTCGTATACAGGTTGGAAGCAGTCTTGCCTATTGAGTGTCAGATCCTGTCTTTAAAGTTGGCAGTGGAATTACTGCTAGACACTTCACCGCTTGAGGAATTCCTATTATATCTTGAGTAGCTCGATGAGAAACATTGTGATGCAACCTTGGCCAATGAGGCTCATAAGAAACAAGTCAAGTGTCAATATGATCGGTTCATTCCTCCTCAGAGTTTCTCTGAAGGCAATCTTGTCCTGGTCTATGATCAAGACAAGGATATCCTGGGGGTAGGCAAGTTCAAACACATGTGGTTTTGACCTTTCATTGTGAAAGAGGTCTTAAAGAAGGGCGCTTACCGTCTAGTTGACTTTGAGAGAAATGCCTTGGCAAAGCCTAGAAATGGGCTCTACCTCAAGAAGTATTACTCTTAGGTTGGTCGCATGGGTAACTTCTTGTATATATGTATAGTTATTATACAGTTTTTTGTCTTTTTTTTGTTCTATGGATGTGTCGTTATTTATGTCATATTTTTCACTGTGGCAGACATCAAGTGAATCGGAGGTGTTCTTTAGATTCGCGAACATTGCTAGTCAACACACTCGTAGGCTTACTTCCGCAACTTGGGTGATTTTCACACCTGGAGGCTAGTTGTTATCTTTCGAAGGTATATGTCTAGGTGACACCACAAACAATGTCGTCGAGTACAACGCAGTGATAGAGTTTCTTCATGACGTTTTGTAGCATGGCATTTCTCACCTCCAGGTCTACTTAGATGCTCAGCTGGTTGTGTCCCAGTTAAATAGAGTCTATCGTGTTTATGATCCTACTTTGCACTGATGTTTCCTTAGGCTATGTCTCTTAGAACGTTACCTTGATTACATTATGTATATCCATGCTCCTGTGAGATTAAATCAAATGACAGATACTCTAGCTAATCAAGTATTATATTGGCATGTTGCACACACATACACATGTACATATATTTGTAAAAAAAGTGATACATAAGACAAATAAATATGTATGTATATATATATATATATCAAAATTTCATGAGTACATAGGTGGGCGTGAACGCCTAAAAACATATGGTTTGGTAAACATCACAGGGCTTATGCGATCAAAAAATATACAAAGGTTCCCTCAGCACATAATAGTCTAGCCTATCTAATATCGTTGCCTATTGGCCCTACCGTAGTGAACGACAGCATTAGCCAAACACCGGAAAAAATGGACCCAAGTCTGTGGAAGCCCCACTACATGAGGCTGCATGGAAGGCAGTAGATCCTTGATCTCAGCCATAGGAACTGTATGGGTGAGCGCGGTGAGGTTCCTCTCCACCCACCTCAAAACTCTCTCAACCTCTCTGGATGGAGGTTCCCCTGTGGCTGTTGATCCTGTCTTTGGTCGAGGACGTCACCGAGTCCTTGTGAAGTCCGTCGGGTGCACTGGTCCCACATTTTTACATAACATATACAAAATTCAGTACTCTGATATATATATAAATGATATACAAAAACAATTAAAAATTAAATAAATTTAAAAAACATGTTACCTAGCTCTCCTCGCTCCTCTCTGGGAGGCACGGGCATGTCTGTATCTCTGGAAAAGTTGATTCCAGTGTAGGGGTAGTCCTCTATTGTTGGAATATGTCGTTCCCACTAGTCAAAGAATTTGTAATCAAAGGCCTCTGTGGTCCTCCCTCCCCCCTGTCATGGCACCAGTGTTTCCCATCTGCATACTGTTGGGAAGGAGGCCACATGGCCCCATAAAGTCTCTCTGGGAATCAGACTGGGCACTCTCGAAGAACAAGAATGAGAAAAGGATGGTTCCAAACCCGAAGTTTCTATTGTTGCGCTCTTGGCACTCTGTCAACTACCTCTTCATGCATGTGAGCATGGTCATACTCTAGTCATATATATGTGTCTCCTGGCACTAAATAGCACAATGCATGTGCGCCCAGGAATCCTGGTGAAGGGTTGGGGATCCAGTAATCCACCCAATAAGTAATAAGATCACCCTCAATTTCAAACTGGTGATCTTGTGAATAGGCACTTGACAACCTACCTTCTCAGTTTCGACCTCACAGTACATCCTGATGTAGTCCTCAATGTTTAAAGGCCGAGGGGGGAGGTCTGCAGATTGACCGGTTCCCCTCTCCTTGATAGGCCAGTCAAGAAGTAAATATCCTCAGTCGTTGGAGTCAACGACTATCCCTATATCATGAATGCCTCTGCATCTAGATGCTAGTAGTCAACCAGGTCATTCATTAGCCTGGGATGTGCCCTCATAAACGAACATCGAAAGAACTTCCACAGCCCACATTGTTTCAATGTGGTGATGGTAGTAGGGTCCTCATCGACCAGTACATCAATGTCCTCATGTTCCCTCTTCCTCTAATGGACATACATCTTGTTCCATGGCAGATAAAAAGGGAGTTAGCTCTTGCATTTTAATTTTTTTCAAGCCTTTTGAGGGTGTATGTAGGTTGTTCTGGCCACAGTCGTGTATGTACGCTGGAAGACTATTTTCTTCCTGCGTACATACACGAGTTGTCCTTGGACATCCCACGTACATGTAGGGCCCTTCTTTTTTAGGAGAGAACACCCCCCAAAAAACAAAAAGAAATGCATAATGAAAGAATTCAAATGGAGGGATACATTTGTACTTACTTGGTCCGAGCGGAAGTTCGTTTCGTCCTTTGAAGCTCTCAGATTCAACTTTTTTAGCAAAGGGGGTTTTTTCTCCTTTTGGTCAATTTTCAAAATGCAATGGTGAAAATGAGTTGTCAGCTTCTATTTATAGACTTTTTTGGCCCTTTTTACCACTTTTTTGGCCCTTTTTACCACTTTTTTGACCCACTTTGGCGTTTTTTCTGGCTTGGAAATCATTTAATTTTGTTCTTGAGTTTCTTATTGGATGTTACGAAACACTTTTCCTTTTGGTTTGGTAAATTTTTGGGAGATGGGTCACTTTAAAGGTCCTTTGGTAAAAGTTGTTTTTTCCAACTTTTTGCATATAAGTTAGGATTTCACCTCCACTTTCTGCATCTCATTGTATTTTACGCTTTGCCATAGGATTGATCCCACCGACGTGCGACATGGAACCATCATTGTTGCTTTATAAGTGTCATGATTAGGTGATAGAGCCTACCTTTACCTGGATGCCCTAGATAGATCCTTGTTACATTCTAGCATCCATGTTGTCTATAATGACTATAGGGTCGGGAGTCCTTGTTAGTCCTGTCATGATTACTAGATTGAGCCTCATTCGTCTGATGCACCATCACTCTTGGCCTCACCCTCGGGAGTCCAAAAATGAGCATGCTTTGTTGTCTTTCAAGCTCACTTTTAAATCCGAAAGAAACATTCGACGAGACTGCATTTATGCTTTTCAATCTTGTCTAGATTAACTGAGAAAAGTAACCTTTGGAGTCTTCTTTAAGCCTTTTTCAGACTCTCTAAACATGAAAAGATTGTCAAGCGATCTTGGTTCCCTTCATGCTCGCCAAACTCAAATTGGAAGGTACGCCTATCCGGCGGTATTTACCCCTTTTTCGGTCTGGATGGTCAATGGTATGAATAATGGTATACTCTAGGAAATTCGGTTCGCTTGAAGAGTATTCTCAGGTATAATTTTAACCCTTTTTCGGGCCTGAGGGACTAAATTTATGAAAAAGGACCATTCTCCATGGTTTTGGTTTATCACCTTTTTTGGGCCTTGGAGATTACTTACGAAAAAGGAGCCCCCATGGAGTTCATAGTTAAGCTCTTTTCAGACTCCGTAAAATTGAAAAGATCATTGAGTGACCGTGTTCCTTCACTCTCGTTAAATTGGTCCAGAAGAACATCTACTTGCATGTGTTTACCCCTTTTTCTGGCTTGTAGATTATAGAGGAAAAAGGTACACCTTGGGAGATGCATCTCGCCGGGAGAGTTCTCCTCAGTAACTTTTATAATTTTTCGAGCTAAGGGGACTAAATTCACAAAAAGGTTGTGAGTCCATAGTTAAGCTCTTTTCAAACTCCTTAAAATTGAAAATATTGTCGAGTGATCTTGTCTTTGTCACACTCGTTAAAATGGTTTTGAATAGATGTATTTTTGGTGCCAGTTTACCCCTTTTTCGAACCAACTAGACTATCTCTGAAAAAGGTACTCCTTGGAGTATTCTTTTACATTTTTTCAAACTCTCTAAACGTGAAAAAACTACCGAGCTTACCTTCTCTGGGCTCGTTAAAATTGCATTGAAGGGGATTTCATTGTTTCTTGCTAATATAATTTGCATCCCTGCGTCTTTGGCCTAATGTTGACTCCATTTTTCTCTCAACTGAACCTTTGAAGCATGCCTTTTACGCAAGCCTTGTAGCACTTTGCCTCTATGACCTGACACCTTGACCCATGGAGGAATTTTCCCTGAGTGTTATTTTCCTGCACATGTCTCCTTGATCTAAGCATTAGTGTGTTCCTTTCACCTAGAACTAGTATGCTTTCTTGCGACACTCGTTCATCCTTTATAATGTAGCATTATTTTATTCTTTTTCAAGCTATTTAAAAAATTGAAAAATACGAAAAAATTAAAAAAATAAACCCAAAAAGAGGGGACGGGAAATATATATTCTTTTTTGGTAGCACAATGAGTCGCCCTTGGACAAAGCACATCCTTCTGTTTGTTCATCAAGCATTCGGATATATTATGGCCTTAGGAAGTTGTTCTCGCAACATAGAGTTGTGTCCTCCTCCATTTGGTTACTCTTCCAAACACATGGAGAGTTTGTGTTGCCTCCTGCATCGTGAACTTATATCAATGTCATGATGTCTGAGTCTAATCATATTTCATGATTTTGTCCAAGGGAATTTTCACCCAACCTGAGTCGGCCTTTCTGCAGTTTGTCTCTTGACCTCATGAGTTGGCCATCCTAAAAGTCTAGTCAAGTCCTGATTCAAAATCAACGAAGTTCTCTACCTGATCATCGAGATCCTCTTGTCTTTTCCCAACGAGCCATATAAGACCTTTGGGTAGTCAATTCATACACTCACATTGTAATCCTACCCAATTTTTGAATATCTTGAAGTTGTTTCTTGAGCTATGAAGACCCCATCTCCAGCCATCGGGCGTTATTAGCTTCTTAAAGATGGATATTATACTTGTATATCTTTGATTTTGAGATGTAGATCCATTGTGTATTGCTCGCGGCTACACTTTATATAGTTATATGGCATGGATCTACAATGTATTTTATTGGAATCCATGATTTATTTCATCCTGAGCATGGGTATACATGCCTCAAAGAGACAATTGTTATTTTTGCAGATGGCATCTCCTGAACTCTGGTCCCGGGCTCACTCATTTCTGTACATTGGTGAATATTTTGTAATGTATTTCGGCCATCAGATGCTCTTTTGACCTCACACATTAGTGGGCATCTGTTATAACCCTAAATTGATCTACACATGCATACATGGCCTTTGGCCCTCTTACTTGCATTTTTTTCCAAAGTATTGTTGAGTTGTTATTCTTAAAAAACAATATTTTGAAGATGTACATGCCCTGCACCATTACTGCCTGCATACATACGCTTGTTTCACCACTACAGCTCGTGTACATACGCATGCTACACCATTACAGCCCGCGTATACTTGCAAAAGTTGCAAAAAATAAAAAGTTGCAAGGAATTTGTTGAGATTATGGGCTATTGGGTAGTTTCCCAACTAATCCACTAGCTATAGCCCATCACCCAACTGAATAACCATCATTTTGTCATATAAAAGGAGGATTTGGGGTCTCATTTTACATCTAGACATAAGAACAGTGAAACTCTGCCCGATTTCACATCCCCTCCTTGCCCAAGTTATTGCATCCCTTTTGTGAGAATTGCCTTAACATTCCCTCATTTGCCCATTCTTCCTACATCAGAACCCATTCACTTCCCAAGAAGAGATCATAAGGTTGATAGGAGAATCTTATACAAAGGTGCACTTGGAGCTTGGTGAAGTGGAGCCTAGATAAGTTTCGTGGAGCAGTAGTTGACTTTGATTGTAAAGGTATAATCATTGAGTTATTAATAAAATAATTATTTTTCCTGTCCCAAATCATGGTGTATTGAATGATTTTATTGGTTTATGTTTTGACATTCTAATATATAACCTTAATTTGTATATGGAATATCATGCTTGTCGTTTCTTGTTTGCCAATCTTTGGATGCAAGTCATCCTTAGGAGGAGGCGTGCAGTCAGCGAAACTTCCAAGTGCGAGGAGGTCATCACCAGGCATGGGATTCAAGGTATAGTTTCCCGATCTCCTTTTTCTTGCTTTATTCATATGAGTTTTGGTATGTTTTGGGTAGTTTAGAGAAGTAGTTGACTTTTAGAGGGTTAATTGATCTGCCTACATTCTGAACCCTGGTGTAGTCATAGGGGGGGTTTTCCCACTAGCAGATACATAAATGGGTTGAAGTATCAAATTCAGGATGGCATGAGTATACACTACTTTCATAATGTAGATGAATCCTATCAATTTTCTTTGAAGGTGGAAGAAAATATTGATAGAAGGTTGCAGCATAAGCTCTGGTGAAAAGGAACTAGAGGCACGGGTAGAGCAAGTGCTGCTAGAAGTAGTGAAAAGGAAGATGAAGATACCAACAACCAGAATACAAGAGGTGGAATTGGCACTGGAAGAGGCAGAGGATTTGGCATAGGTAAGTACATGATAACCTATTATAGATACAGAGTAGAAGGTAACAAGGCATAAGAATGTTCGAAGAAGCAGAATATAGGGAGATGAAATGAAGCCTGAACACAAGTTACCTAGGCAGATGAAGTAGTAGTTGTTGGAAACAATGTGGAAGCACTTTGGTGAGAATAGGGAGAAAAAATGATGTTTAGAAGAGTGCTACTGAAGCCTGAGACAAAGACAGCAGAAGAACCTGAGCAGAGATAGAAATTTTTTGAAACTAAGTGAAAAATTTAGGATAGATGTTGTCATCTAGTCATAAATGGAGAAAGAATAAAAAAATTAGAATCCACAGAGGTAATGTATAAATAAAAATTGAAAAGTGTTCCACATATGAATCTGTATTGGGTTTCATGGTTTAAAAGAGGACATCAGGTGACTATGACTAAGTAATGATTTTTAAGTTTTCAGATTGGAAAGTTTAGTGAGCAGGTATTGTGTGATATAGTAGAGATGGATTCCTATCGCGTACTACTTGGAAGACCTTGGTTGTTTGACAAAAACGTTTTCCATGATGGAAGGAAGAATATTTATGAATTTTTAAAAGATCGACAGTGGTACAGACTAGAACTAATGGTAGAGACTGAGTTAAGTGGTAGTGATAGCAAAGGAAATGACAAAATAAATGTTTTTAGCAACAATCACATTATGATGTGTTCAACAAAATAAATTTTGAGAGAACAGAAAAAGACCCATTTTTGTTTGGACTTAATGCCAAGACAAGTTCCAGAGAGTGGAAAGATGAGCTTTGTCCCACCATGAATTCAACCTTTTTTGAATGAATTTAAATGTTGGAGAT
>JZKD02S2197662.1:0-10412 GCA_000966675.3 Picea glauca | reverse complement strand
CCTAGCAAGAGGATATTACCTTCATTTTTCAAATTATAAATATCTTGTTCTAAATTATTATAGGGACAATTTTTATCTAGATTAATTTTCTTATAAAAAGTAGAATTAATAGGTGAAAAATAACAAATTTCTATATACATCTTCTTAGCATTGGTGTCTGCAATTTCTATCCAAATGTATTGATTAAGAGGGTCAATCTTATGAAGTTGAATGTGAGGAGAAATGTTTTTTCTAATAAAACAAGCTATGCCTCCTATCCCTCTACGGTGGGATTTTTTGTTCCATGCCGACCACAAGACAAATCCCTCCATGTTAGGGACCTTAGACTCCTCATGCTCCCAAGTTTCATCTAGACAGATAATATCAATATCACTCAGGATCCAACTTATCATAGGACCTTTGCGCCATGGAAAGCCACGACAATTCCAAAAAARGATCCCAAGGATTTTTTTTCTTGTTTTGTTATCTTTTTTTTAATTTAAGTGTTTTTTTGGGTTTTTTTATTTTATTTTAATTATCATGTGTTTTCATTTAAAATATTTGTTTATATATACTTTTTTCCAAAACATGGTTTTTTTTCGTTTTTTGTTTGTTTGTTTTTTTATTTTTTTTCCTTCTTTGATATGATTTTGTTTATAATATTGTTAGTATTTTAAACCATATTTTTTAAAGCGTTGCAATTTCAAGCCCAAAACAAAAAAATGAATGTGCTACTTGTAGCACCACATTTCGATTCAAAGGGTGATTTTGAGGATTTGGTTCACAACGTTTAAGGTCATGGTTTCAAACTAGTTGTAATGTTAACCTTGAGAAAAAAATGAGTTCTACTACTAGCACCAATGCTCATTTCGGGGGTCAATTTTAAGATTTATGTTCAAAATGGTATTAGTTGTCAAGGCCAAATTTTCAAACAAGTTGTAATCTTAACCTGGAAAAAAATGGTGATGCTAGGAGCACTACTTTTTTATTTGGGAGCCGATTTTGGGTTTTTAATTTCCAACTTTATGGGGATTTAAGGCCATGGTGATTTTTTTTAACAATTTTTACCTTGAAAAAAAAGGGTGATTATGGGAGCACTACTTTTCAATTTGTGGGTTGATTTTGGTGTTTTTTGACCCAAAAATATGGGTATTTAGGGCTAGAGTTCTTGTTTTGAGCTTATAGTTCTCGTCAAGTCGGTAAATGTGTTTAGAGGTTAAAAGTTTGTTAATGGTTATAACAATGATTATGGGTTATGAGGATTGGGATTAGTTATTATAGGGTTAAGATTTATAATATTTAGGGGTTATAGGGGTTATAGGGGCTAGGGACCATGGGCTATATGGGTTAGGGTTTAAGGGTGATAAGAGTTATCAGGGTTAGGGGTTATTCTAGAGTTAAAATTTATAGAGATTATGGTTAAGAATTACAAGGATGAGTGGTTATATGGGTTAGGGATTATATGGGTCAAGAGTTATAAGGGTTAGGCATTATAGGGATTAGGGGCTATAGGGGTTAGGGGTGATATAAGTATAAGGGAAAATGATTATAGGGTTTAGAGGATTATAGGGGTAAGGGGTTATATGGTATAGGGGATAAGGGATATGGGGTATAGGCAATAAAGCTTATAGAGGTTAGGATTTAGGGTGTCATAGGGGTAATGGGTGTAATACCCCTAGGTTGAACCCCAATTGTAAATGTACATATGCTTTATAGGTTGGTGAGCCGAGATATTTTTAGCCAGAGAGCCTTTGTATATATGTTTTGAGGCCATAGTGCTTGTGTGATTAGGTCAAAGAGCCTAGATGCTAAAAGGTCAATGAACCTACCATTGTAATATGTAATCACGCACGATGATATTAATAAAAATACATCATTACTACAGACCAACCAAACAAAAAGAGTATGGGGGGATAGAACTCCACACTAGAGGGAAGGGGGGATAAGAATCTAGGAAGAGGGCCTAAGCCAAGGGAATATTTTAACAATATTTCCTAAAGTTTAATTTATGGGATATATGTTTATCCTAAGTTCCTAAAGTTAAGGAACGTATCACCAAGTGGGGTACCATATAGTTCCCATCATGACAAGTGTCAAGATGGGAACTTGCAAATATAATGTGGGAACATGGTGTATTATCCCATCATTCTAATCATTCTCTCATCATTTGCATTCATCTCATGTTCACTCTTAGAATCCATAGTCATACCTGTACTTGGGAAGATTTGGAGCTGATTATGACCAGAAAACCTAGGTAGTTTGAGCTGAAAAAGCAAGTTGTCAAGCATGTGTGTATATTGAAGAAGCAGGTTATCAGGCATGTGAGAACTCTCTCTATATGAGAGAACTATTGGGAATTATTTTCCATGTGTGCTAGGAAGTAGCTACAGAGCTTTGAGACTTTCTCTTCGGCTTGTTATTGAAGCCACAGAAGGGAAGTGAGACAGTCGAAGAACTATTGAGCAGAGAAGGGGTACACTTCTTAGGGTGGGATAGGCTATGGGAAATGAGAGGTTGTAGGCTAGTTGTTGAAGTTGGCACCTTGACCTGAACTTAATTTGGATATTTGTTAAACCTTAGTTTGGCTTAGGAAGACTTGGCCCTGGTGGAGTTTTAGCCTCATCTCAGGGGTGGCCTGTTGCTGAGATTTTATGAGCAACTGAGTCTATGGCTGGGAGGAACGTTTGAGGTCTACACGCAGTTGGTGACTTGCCATTAAAACATAAGTGTTTTTTATATGTTTACATTCTATTTGTTGTGTGTATTATTCTGTTGAGTAATATGTATACATTTATGTTAATTCTGTAAGATTTAAATGTATATGTTTATCCATTAGTTGTATGTTATTTGCATTGCATCTTTGATGCATATGCAGAGCATGTTATTAATTAAATGGTATTAGAGTTGAAAAAGAAATTTTGTGTGGCATGGCTCAGCTTGGGGCTAGGGATGCTACATTGTGGTATCATAGACCTAGGTTCAAACACTAGACCTATATGGTCCAAAGACAAAGCCACAGGTTCAATACTAAGCCTGCATGGGGCCATGTGACAACATGCAGAAACTGAATTGCAGAAATTAAAGTTGAGGGGATGTCTGCAAAGTGTTTGACAATATTCAAGTAGTATGTTCAGGAATTTCATGGGAAAATTCAGGGAAAAGATCCCAGGAATTAAAATTCCCAATTTTTAACCATTGTTTGAGTATTTTTGGGCCTATAACCGGTTAAATTTGGAGTTACAATGGAGTCATAGCAAATTTGGGTAAAAATCCCCAATTTCTGAGTGAATTCAAGTGAAATATGTGCCTAGAAATGCCCATCAGTCATGTGTGGATGCAATCGGTTGTTTATAGGACCGGAATTGGTTGTAGAAATATTAATTGCAGAGTGCCATGGTGGCCTATGCAAAAACTTTGGAAATTATGGTTTTTTGGAAAAATTTGAAATTTGCAAAATTTTCGGTATTTTTTCGTGCATGACGTGGAGTGATCTAAAAAGATCTTTAACATGACTATGGTTGAGTTATTAAGCATGTGTTGATTAACCATTTAGGAAGCTTAAAGAAAAAGGAAGAAGTTATAGAAGAAGCATAACAACCATATAAACATGTACAGAATTGAAATGAAGCATAAAACAACAACAAATCATAACACCAATGTGATAACGGAGTTCAACAATCTCGCCTACGTCTCCGGGCCTTTGTCTCAGTGGGTGAGGTTTTCTTATTTCTATTCAAATCTCAATAAGTACATCATAGCAATTCCAAAAGGTTACAAAACTAATCCCATCTTGTTCTACCAGATCTCTAGAACCCAACAAAAGAAACGACACTCAAATCGAATGACCGGAGATCCCATAAATGGCTTGCAAAGGTGCGCTCCTCAACAGCTTCCCTGCATAAAAATGGCCTTGGCTTGGAAAATATTCAGCATAAACCTTCTCTGAACGTACTCCCATGGCCTCAGAAAGGCCTGGTTTATATAGATATGAAGTTGGTAACCATCTCCCAACCTCCCCCCAAGATCTAGCCTCAAAAAGGGCCCAATATCCCCAAAAAATGGCCAAAAATATCCAAAACAGCTGAATAAAACCATAAAATCTTTTAATATAAAGTTAAATACCCACTTCTGAGAAAATATTAGGTGCAACCCTTAACTGGCTGGCCCCTGGTCGTATGGAACTCTTCCATGTGGCCTAGTGCTAGTCCTTAACGTGTTGCCCCCCCCCCCACTTCTCGGCTCGGGTTTTATGTAGTGGCCATATGGCCCTATTAAAGCACCCCACGCACCATTGGTTGGATAAGCCTCGAACTAGTAGCCCCAGGGTTTAGCACCTTGGTCGGAAGGCTAGCCCAACCGATCGGGTGCTAACCCACATTAAATGCAATAATAGAAAGGTAGTACACCGGGTCACATGGAAATTGTTTCAAAACCAAGGGCTACAAATTAAAACCGTGCACCAATGTATAAGAGTCGGGACATATGGGACTGGTCCTATGGTAGAGCTTGCGTCGAGGGCTGGGGCTAGGCCCCAGCCCTTATCTTGTCCAAACTTCATCACACTTCAACTTAAATATAAGTTTACGCTTATACATAATAAGCAACAAACACAAGCAGGTTGGCTAGCCCAACCCTGCCAAACCCTAGATCGGTGGGAGGTCTAGTGTTTGAAACTTGTAAACTCAAAAAAATATTGCAAAACCACGAACCAGTAAAAGGGTGCCACGTGGAAACCCATGTCTGGTCCACGTGGCACCTAGCCATTTGTTGATACCATGCCATGTGTCAACCGCTAAGTGGTCCACTTGTCTACCACATGTACCTTCCCTGTCATCTGACCGTACCCTACCATGTACGCAGTACAGATGTGTCATTTCATCTGTATGGACGTTCCACGTGTCACCACTGCAAGGGTGACACGTGTCACTCCCGGATTGGTCCAACTATACCTACCACATTAGCGTTTGTACTCCCAGTCACCCTACCATGTGTCACCTCCAGAAGCTGCCACATCAGTGTTGACTGCCTACCATGTCATTTGTTCAGTCGTATGACCTGTACAGTCAGCGGGCACATGGCACTGTACGGATTGTACAGTCATCATTTTTTTGCTTGTTTGGCAAAACGAATAGATGGACATAACTTTAGAATACAAGGTCTATTTGAGCCCGTTCAAGTTGTGTTGGTTTCATATTGATGATGCCTACGCACACGTCCATTTTGAAGCCATTCTGAGAAATTTGATTTTTAGGCCTTTTTGAGCCCCATCAAGCTCTTGGATCCGATTTTGGATCACACCTACCCACTAAAGGACCTTTTGGTCCCCAAAAGGTTACTGCCTAGTCATCAAGATCAGGATAGGCCACCCGACTTTCTCTTTGTCTTTGAACTCTGCCCTGTGCACCTGTCTCATCAAGATCAATTGTAACACAATCATGATAACTGACAACATATTGTTAGCCATTTGTACCCTGTTACATCTTACTGAAGCCACTATCATCCATGTAGACAACATTACTAATGATAGCATCAAAAATATGACTACAAATGAGTTGATATGTTTGTAATATTTGCACGACATTAGCTTATCTTGAAGCAAACTGTGATTTATTTTCCATTCTACAATCATCTCCTATTCTTGCTTAAAATCGATTACTTGATTTGAAACAATTATAGGTTTGTTGTTTGCTTGAACTTCCTTCTTTAATTGTTCCATAGTTTGAAGAGTTTTATTTTCCTTTACATGATGAGCATGAACCACATATTCTTGACCTACTTTGGTTAAATGATATTGATTCTTTTCCCTATAGAAGATTGCTTTACGTCCATAAAGGTATGGACTACCTAAGAACATTCCACATTCACTTAGTGGCACTACATCACATGTTACCTCGTCCACAAACTTAGATGAAATTGCAAATTTTACTGTGCACTGCTTTGTTATGTGCATTTGATGATGGTTGCTTATCCATTTAAGTGTGTATGGCTTATGATGCATCTATGTTTTAAACCCCAATTGCTTAACCAATTCCTCTGAAATTAGGTTAGATTGAGATCCACTATCGATTAATGTATCAACCTTAGTGTGTCGCATGATGANGAGGCCATAGTGCTTGTGTGATTAGGTCAAAGAGCCTAGATGCTAAAAGGTCAATGAACCTACCATTGTAATATGTAATCACGCACGATGATATTAATAAAAATACATCATTACTACAGACCAACCAAACAAAAAGAGTATGGGGGGATAGAACTCCACACTAGAGGGAAGGGGGGATAAGAATCTAGGAAGAGGGCCTAAGCCAAGGGAATATTTTAACAATATTTCCTAAAGTTTAATTTATGGGATATATGTTTATCCTAAGTTCCTAAAGTTAAGGAACGTATCACCAAGTGGGGTACCATATAGTTCCCATCATGACAAGTGTCAAGATGGGAACTTGCAAATATAATGTGGGAACATGGTGTATTATCCCATCATTCTAATCATTCTCTCATCATTTGCATTCATCTCATGTTCACTCTTAGAATCCATAGTCATACCTGTACTTGGGAAGATTTGGAGCTGATTATGACCAGAAAACCTAGGTAGTTTGAGCTGAAAAAGCAAGTTGTCAAGCATGTGTGTATATTGAAGAAGCAGGTTATCAGGCATGTGAGAACTCTCTCTATATGAGAGAACTATTGGGAATTATTTTCCATGTGTGCTAGGAAGTAGCTACAGAGCTTTGAGACTTTCTCTTCGGCTTGTTATTGAAGCCACAGAAGGGAAGTGAGACAGTCGAAGAACTATTGAGCAGAGAAGGGGTACACTTCTTAGGGTGGGATAGGCTATGGGAAATGAGAGGTTGTAGGCTAGTTGTTGAAGTTGGCACCTTGACCTGAACTTAATTTGGATATTTGTTAAACCTTAGTTTGGCTTAGGAAGACTTGGCCCTGGTGGAGTTTTAGCCTCATCTCAGGGGTGGCCTGTTGCTGAGATTTTATGAGCAACTGAGTCTATGGCTGGGAGGAACGTTTGAGGTCTACACGCAGTTGGTGACTTGCCATTAAAACATAAGTGTTTTTTATATGTTTACATTCTATTTGTTGTGTGTATTATTCTGTTGAGTAATATGTATACATTTATGTTAATTCTGTAAGATTTAAATGTATATGTTTATCCATTAGTTGTATGTTATTTGCATTGCATCTTTGATGCATATGCAGAGCATGTTATTAATTAAATGGTATCAGAGTTGAAAAATAAATTGTGTGTGGCATGGCTCAGCTTGGGGCTAGGGATGCTACATTGTGGTATCATAGCCCTAGGTTCAAACACTAGACCTATATGGCCAAAGACAAAGCCACAGGTTCAATACTGAGCCTGCATGGGGCCATGTGACAACACGCAGAAACTGAATTGCAGAAATTAAAGTTGAGGGAATGTCTGCAAAGTGTTTGACAATATTCCTAAGTAGTATGTTCAGGAATTTCATGGGAAAATTCAGGGAAAAGATCCCAGGAATTAAAATTCCCAATTTTTAACCATTGTTTGAGTATTCTTGGGCTATAACCGGTTAAATTTGGAGTTACAATGTAGTCATAGCGAATTTGGGTAAAAATCCCCAATTTCTGAGTGAATTCAAGTGAAATATGTGCCTAGAAATGCCCATCAGTCATGCGTGGATGCAATCGGTTGTTTATAGGGCCGGAACTGGTTGTAGAAATATTAATTGCAGAGTGCCATGGTGGCCTATGCAAAAAAATTGGAAATTATGGTTTTTTGGAAAAATTTGAAATTTGCAAAATTTTGGGTATTTTTTCGTGCATGACGTGGAGTGATCTGAAAAGATCTTTAACATGACTATGGTTGAGTTATTAAGCATGTGTTGATTAACCATTTAGGAATCTTAAAAAAAAAGGAAGAAGTTATGAAGAAGCATAACAACCATATAAACATGTACAGAACTGAAATGAAGCATAAAACAACAACAAATCATAACACCAATGTGATAACGGAGTTCAGCAATCTCGCCTACGTCTCCGGGCCTTTGTCTCAGTGGGTGAGGTTTTCTTATTTCTATTCAAATATCAATAAGTACATCATATCAATGCCAAAAGGTTACAAAACTAATCCCATCTTGTTCTACCAGATCTCTAGAACCCAACAAAAGAAACGACACTCAAATCGGATGACCGGAGATCCCATAAATGGCTTGCAAAGGTGCGCTCCTCAACAGCTTCCCTGCATAAAAATGGCCTTGGCTTGGAAAATCTTCAGCATAAACCTTCTCTGAATGTACTCCCATGGCCTCAGAAAGGCCTGGTTTATATAGATATGAAGTTGGTAACCATCTCCCAACCTCCCCCCAAGATCTGGCCTCAAAAAGGGCCCAATATCCCCAAAAAATGGCCAAAAATATCCAAAACAACTGAATAAAACCATAAAATCTTTTAATATAAAGTTAAATACCCACTTCTAAGAAAATATTGGGTGCAACCCTTAACTGGTTGGTCGTTGGTCGTATGGAACTCTGCCATGTGGCCTAGTGCTAGTCCTTAACACGTTGCCCCCCCCCCCCCTTCTCGGCTCGGGTTTTATGTAGTGGCCATATGGCCCTATTAAAGCACCCCTCGCACCATTGGTTGGATAAGCCTCGAACTAGTAGCCCCAGGGTTTAGCACCTTGGTCGGCAGGCTAGCCCAAACGATCGAGTGCTAACCCACATTAAATGCGACAATAAAAAAGGTAGTACACCGGGTCACATGGAAATTGTTTCAAAACCAAGGGCTACAAATTATAACTGTGCACCAATGTATAAGAGTCGGGACATATGGGACTGGTCCTATAGTAGAGCTTGCGTCGAGGGCTGGGGCTAGGCCCCGGACCTTATCTTGTCCAAACTTCATCACACTTCAACTTAAATATAAGTTTACGCTTATACATAATAAGCAACAAACACAAGCAGGTTGGCTAGCCCAACCCTTCCAAACCCTAGATCGGTGGGAGGTCCAGTGTTTGAAACTTGTAAACTCAAAAAAAAATTGCAAAACCACGAACCAGTAAAAGGGTGCCACATGGCAACCCACGTCTGGTCCACGTGGAACCTAGCCATTTGTTGATACCATGCCATGTGTCAACCGCTAAGTGGTCCACTTGTCTACCACATGTACCTGCCCTGTCATCTGACCATACCCTACCATGTAGGTAGTACAGATGTGTCATTTCATCTGTATGGACATTCCATGTGTCACCACTGCAAGGGTGACACGTGTCACTCCCGGATTGGTCCAACTGTACCTACCACATTAGCGTTTGTACTCCCAGTCACCCTACCATGTGTCACCTCCAAAAGTTGCCACGTCAGTGTTGACTACCTACCATGTCAGTTGTTCAGTCGTATGACCTGTACAGTCAGTTTCCACGTGGCACTATACGGATTGTACAGTCATCATTTTTTTGCTTGTTTGGCAAAACGAATAGATGGCCATAACTTTAGAATACAAGGTCTGTTTGAGCCCGTTCAAGTTGTGTTGGGTTCATATTGATGAGGCCTACGCACACATCCGTTTTGAAGCCATTCTGAGAAATTTGATTTTTAGGCCTTTTTGAGCCCCATCAAGCTCTTGGATCCAATTTTGGATCACACCTACCCACTAAAGGACCTTTTGGTCCCCAAAAGGTTACTAACTAGTCATCAAGATCGGGATAGGCCACCCGACTTTCTCTTTGTCTTTGAACTCTGCCATGTGCACCTGTCTCATCAAGATCAATTGTAACACAATCATGATAACTGACAACATATTGTTAGCCATTTGTACCCTGTCACATCTTACTGAAGCCACTATCATCCATGTAGACAACATTACTAATGATAGCATCAAAAATATGACTACAAATGAGTTGATATGTTTGTAATATTTGCACGACATTAGCTTATCTTGAAGCAAACTGTGATTTATTTTCCATTCTACAATCATCTCCTATTCTTGCTTAAAATCGATTACTTGATTTGAAACAATTATAGGTTTGTTGTTTGCTTGAACTTCCTTCTTTAATTGTTCCATAGTTTGAAGAGTTTTATTTTCCTTTACATGATGAGCATGAACCACATATTCTTGACCTACTTTGGTTAAATGATATTGATTCTTTTCCCTATAGAAGATTGCTTTACGTCCATAAAGGTATGGACTACCTAAGAACATTCCACATTCACTTAGTGGCACTACATCACATGTTACCTCGTCCACAAACTTAGATGAAATTGCAAATTTTACTGTGCACTGCTTTGTTATGTGCATTTGATGATGGTTGCTTATCCATTTAAGTGTGTATGGCTTATGATGCATCTATGTTTTAAACCCCAATTGCTTAACCAATTCCTCTGAAATTAGGTTAGATTGAGATCCACTATCGATTAATGTATCAACCTTAGTGTGTCGCATGATGA
>JZKD02S2197651.1:0-14941 GCA_000966675.3 Picea glauca | reverse complement strand
ACTATTTAGTTTTAGGAAATGTGAAAAAATTTATATCAACAAAATCTAATATGAAAATAGCAATATCATATTGTTTTGAAAAAACTATGAAAAGAAGAAGGAAATTTACATTTAAAATCTAACAATATCTTCTAATTTATAAATTATATGTTTCTTAGTTAATTTTGAATTAATCCTCTATTCATATCAACTAAATATAATATCTATATCAGAATTAATAAATCTAACAATATCTTAGAATTTATGAATTAATATCCATATCAGAATTAATAAATCTAACAATATCTTTAAATTTATGAATTATTTGTCTCTTAATTAAATTTCAGTTAACCCATTACAAAAACACACATGAAGGAAATTTGTTGGAAGCAGTTACAAAATTTAAAAATATTAATACATGTTAGTGAACTGAAAAAAAAAATAGTCAATGCAGTTACAAAATTCAAAAGTATTAATAGAACATTTATTGGATTACATTTCTTTAAGTAATTTTGAATTAATATGTCTACACTTTTAATAATAATGAATTAATATGTCTACTCTTTTAATAGTAATGGGCAGCCATGATGATTTTCATTTATTACATTAAATATTTAATTGTCTTGAATTAATATGTAGTTTTTTAATAATAACAAGAGCACCTAAGATCATTTACAAGAGTTTGGAATGAGTCCTTGTGTTAATTTTTTCCAATGTTTTTCATAAACTACCTATCATACACATAATATCGTTTTCCTTTCTAGTATATGAAATTGTTAAAATGAAATATTGAGAAGGATTGTCAATAATATTACCAAGTCCATAAAACAAGCCTCTCATAAAATTGTATATCAAATCATTGTATATCAAATCATTAGGATTACCAATAATGCTACCAAGTCCATAAAACAACATGCCTATAATGTTACCAAGTCCATAAAACAATAGGCCTATGTAGTCAATTTTTCTTATCAAATGAAATTAAGTGTTCTTATAACTTGTTGATGTCATCACAAATTAGACATGACGCATAAACAAATTAGACATGACACGCAAATTGTTTTTTGTTAATTACATTGATAGATAAATTTAAATATCTTACCTCATGTACGTCATAGAAGTAAACAACTATTGAGACGAGCAAGTGGGAGGATAGTTTCCTTAACTGGGACAACAAACCGAGATGAAGGACAAGAAGCTTGTGTTAGCACGGTAAGGGCAGGGCTTCAAATTATTCTAATTCCCTTTGTTTTCTCTCTACCACAGCAAGGATTAGATGAATAAAAGAAGTGGGGATTATAATACGAGAGAGTGTCTCATGTGATGCCATTCTCCATGGGATTTACTTCACTATTTGTATTTTTCATTCCCGAGGGGAAGTATTGTAATGACTTGTTTGATCTTGTTCTCCTTTCAGTTGAGTAACTTCAAGTTCCTCTTCCTGGTCGGATAACATGGGGAAGTTTGGTTTCAAGGGAGAGGGTAGGTGAAGTTTTGTTTCACAGTAGAGGGTGGTTGAAGGTAGCTTGCTTCCAAGCCACCAGATAGAAGGAGGCATTCTGACGGATATAAAATATCCTCCATAAATAGTTAGCCAAGAATCATGGCCATGCAACTACATTCCACCTTAGTGTTGCAGACCTTTTGGGTAGGGGAGTGCTCTAAGTAGGCCATCCATTTTACGGACGTGCGCATGGAAGGTGTCAAGTTGATTTGGGTGTCTTACCTAAACGACGAGCTCCAAGATAATTATATAGATGTAGGATGGAAACCGAGACTTTTAGTATGGAAGCTTCTTATTATTGCCTTCATTTTCATAGTGGGTAGAGTCAATGGGTATAGATTTTTCACCAAGGGATCCAAAGAAAAAGTTCATCATGGCTCGATATGAAGGATTCTCCTATACTACAGACAAGGCCATGTAGGTGGTTGTTGATATTGTGTTTGAGAGACACTAGAAGGTGATGTGGGATATCGTCATGAACGCCGCTAGAATACACAGTACAGTTATTGATACCTACATTATAAGGTATTTTGATTGACAAGAGTACCTAAGATCATTTACAGGAGTTTGGAATGAGTCCTTGTGTTAATTTTCCAATGTTTTTCATAAGCGACCTATCATCCACATAATATCATTTTCCTTTCTAGTATATGAAATTGTTAAAATAAAATATTCAGAAGGATTTTCAATAACGTTACCAAGTCCATAAAACAACATGCCTATAACGTTACCAAGTCCATAAAACAACAGGCCTATGTAGTCAATTTTTCGTATCAAATAAAATTAAGTGTTCTTACAACTTGTTGACGACATCACAAATTAGACATGACACATAAACAAATTATACATGACATGAAAATTGTTTAGTGTTAATTACATTGATAGTTAAATTTAAATATCTTAACTCATGTACCTCGTAGAAGTAAAAAACTATTGAGAAGAGAAAGTGGGAGGATAGTTGCCTTAACTGGGACGACAGACCAAGCTAAAGGACAAGAATCTTTTGTTAGAATGGTAAGGGTGGGGCTTCAAAGTATTCTAATTCCCTTTGTTTTCTCTCAACCACAGTAAGGATTAGAGGAAGAAAAGAAGGGGTGATTATAATACGAGTGAGTGTCTCATGTGANTGTTCTTACAACTTGTTGACGACATCACAAATTAGACATGACACATAAACAAATTATACATGACATGCAAATTGTTTGTTGTTAATTACATTGATAGTTAAATTTAAATATCTTAACTCATGTACCTCGTAGAAGTAAAAAACTATTGAGAAGAGAAAGTGGGAGGATAGTTGCCTTAACTGGGACAACAGACCAAGCTAAAGGACAAGAAGCTTTTGTTAGCATGGTAAGGGTGGGGCTTCAAAGTATTCTAATTCCCTTTGTTTTCTCTCAACCACAGTAAGGATTAGAGGAAGAAAAGAAGGGGTGATTATAATACGAGTGAGTGTCTCATGTGATGCCATTCTCCACTGCCTTTACTTCACTATTTGTATTTTGCATTCCTGTGGGGAAGAGTGGTAATGGCTCGTTTGATATTCTTCTGCTTTCAGTTGAGTAACTTCAAGTTCCTCTTCTTGGTCGGATCACATGGGGAAGTTTGGTTTCAGGGGAGAGGGTGGGTGAAGTTTGGTTTTAGGGTAGAGGGTGGTTAAAGGTAGCTTGCTTCCAAGCCACCAAACAGAAGGAGGCATTTTGACAGATATAAAATATCCTCCATAAATAGTTAGCCCAGAAGCATTGCCATCCAACTACATTCCACCTAAGTGTTGTTGTAATATACCTCAAAAACTGTGTGAAAAAAAATATTTTTTTTTTGTATAAATATCCTTGAATAGTTCGAGATTCAAGCAAGTAAGATTTATGTTATAAAGCTTCAGTCTAAAAGTTTGCAAGAGTCCTTACTGTCATCGACTATCATTACCATTCAACTTAGAGTTTTTTGATCGATGATAAGTGTATACTCCTCATTTCAATGTTTATTTCAATTCCTGTAATTGTAATTACTTTCCTATATGTTTGTACCTATAACCATTACCGTAGTATTAACAACACAAACGACTTTAGGACTTTATGGCAAAATACTTACACGTTAGACCCTACAAAATAACCCATTACCATATGTTTACAATGCAAATGACTTTGGGGGTTGATGGCCTAGGCCTCATGCGTTAGTCCATACACATAATCACACGATGAAAACGACCAAACAGACTTAGGTAAAAGTAGAGTATTAGTCTAAACTCCTCTGCGAAAAGTTTAAATATAAACAGACTCCTATAGTTTTTTTTTTTTTTTAAGTATCCAGATATAGGATAGTGGTTGGGTAAGGCCTTCCGATTAAACTCAAAGTACAAATATTTCATAATCCTCTGATCATATTGAAATACACCTTAACTGTTGGATTACAAGTATTGGGTCTCGCGCTTATTCCATATTCCCACTGGCTATGAACATGGTCCTAATCAAAATACCTTTCAGATTTCGTCATTTCATCATTTCGGAAAGTCGCAATGCCCGAAATGGAGCCAGATCAACGGTCCACAAAAATTCATAATCTGATCCCTTATTTTCTTAATCGAACGACTGATGGGATTTCGACGTTTTTCCCTTCGAGTCATCGTGACTCCAACATTATAAAATTCATGATCAAAAAATATTCAAAGTGATCGGATGGTTCACATAACCCACTGAGATGGATGGTTGATGGTATTTCGGAGTTTTGCCTTTCGGGTTTTCGAGACTCACAATAGTCCCTTTCGACATTTCGGAGTTTGAGACTTCATGATGGTGGAGTTTATGCTTGCTAGGTAAAACCCCGAAATATAAACTTTCAATGTGACGTAAAACTACTGATGTCACACATGGATTGACACGTTTCGAATAGCTACCATGTGTCACTCTGGTCCATGACTTACATGTGCCTGAAATGTTGAATAAGCTTGACACTTGTCATTGCCTGATTGTGCCACGTGTCCTTAGTTGATATGGTTTGTTGACGTGTTTGTTTCAGGATTTTGAGGTTCGCTGCTTCAAAGGTTAAATTTCCTTTTATCTTTGATTTCCCGATCTGCAAAACTATGAAATGGAGTCTTTGACATGCTCTGATCTTTCGCATTTTGTGATTTCATCATTCTTGTCGTGAGTGTCCTTGACACCTCCAACTCTTGGTATCCGAAACTACGAAATGGATATTAAGTCGTGGTTTCGCATTTTGTGATTTTATCATTCTTTTCATGAGTGTCCTTGACACCTCCAACTCCCGGTATCCGAAACTCTGAAATGGAGATTAAGTCGTGGTTTCAATAGTGTTCATTAAGGGTAACCTATTTTGTGATGGAAAATTCTATCGTTGGAAGTAAAACACTGTATGGGATGTTCATTTGTTTCAATTCCAAATGAGATATGTAATACTATTTTTAAAAGAATTACAGGGTTTCTCTTCCGCCTACTTGTAATGGCATACTAGTTATTTTATTGGTTTAATATACTAGCTCCATATTGGCTACTTCCTCGAAAGGATTTTGAAAAAAGGAAAAAATACTCGGCTATTGTCGGCTATATGTGTATCCGGTTTATAGTTGAATCCAGATCGCATGATGGTATATGAATTCAATTTGCAGTTACTGTACTTGTGTTAAAGACTTTCCTTTTGAACTTTTAGGTGATTTTGTTGTTATTTACACAGTTAGGAATTTACTCCAGGGTATGTTTTAAGTTCGGGACGTCCCTTCTTCCTTGGGCCTTCACACCTATTATGATTAGTTCTGGTAATTAAACTGTGTTAATTCGATTCACTTCAATAATTTTCCAACATTTCAACCTATAACTTTTCATTAAACACCAGTTGATATAAAGAGGTGTAAATGGTGTAGATGGTCTATAATAATTCTTGGTATTTGCAAGGCCACTTCCATACTTTAAATATACATATATATATATATATATATATATATTAGACATTTACGATTAGGGATATCTCCTAAAAAAAATAATGACTGTTCATCTAGTACATGGAAGAAATTTTAGTTAATTACTCTATTGCGGTGCATGCCTTTATATATCATAAATGTCCATATATATATATATATATATATATATATATATACACNTCCATATATATATATATATATATATATATATATATATACACACACTATTTAGTTTTCCATTTGCATTCAATATGTAGGTAAACTCAAATCTACATCACAATTTACTTGTGGGGTTTTCAACTACGACGCTTTATCTTACTAAAGTAGTAATCCAAATCACAACACAAATCTTCTCTAAGAATTGACTAGTCATATCCTTCCAGCTGGTATACTTTCGGGAACTAGTATTCATAATAGTAATGAGATGCATGAAAGATAATCCATTCTAAACTAGTAGAGAGACATTCTAGCAATTCCTAAGTTTGCAATAGGATGCATTCGATCTTTAATCCTTAATATTATTTCTAACAGATACATTCTATCAAGCATATAACCATTTAACATTCAGCCAGAGAAGGAACAAAAATAACATATCTAAAATAATATGTTGAACAACGAATGGAACAACTATGCTCCTCCCAACCGTAGAACAAGGAAACCAAACTACTTGCCTGATTCACCCCCTAGCCTGACCATGAATCCATGAGGGCGAACTTGGAAAAGATTCTCTTCGGAAATGTCCTACATATCCAATACTTTTTTGTTGCCTCACACTCAAGCAGTTTTCATAACAGCAAGTAAATCAAAAGTCTCATTTCCGAGCATACTTGGCAGCATCCTGCCTCCTCTCATATGCTATTTATCATTTGCCTAGGTCTTTTCCCTCCCTTGGGAATTTTCGTAGCTTTCTAAATCCCTAATTTTTAGGGGCTTCCAATGGCCAAATTCCTTATTTTCCACTTGTAATAATCAGCCTAGAGGTAGTTCCAACATGTTCCCCACTCATGGAGTCAAGGTAACCTAAATTTAACATGGCTATTCCATTTGTTCTCCTGCAATCAATATAAAATATTATGTTTCCATACAAGTGTCATAGTCAAATAGTTAGTTGGGTCAAATCATGTCTCTGCCAAACAAGCAAAATAATTAATCGCAATTACCAAATTCGAAATTCGAAATTTCCATAAATGGCAAAAATTTTCCAAGTTCGAATTTACTAAAAACAGAGTTAATTTCTAGCAATTTTAAATTTCAAAAATATTTTATTTTTGGGGATGTCACAGTTGCAGACCTTTTGGGTAGGGGAGTGCTCTAAGTAGGCCATCCATGTTATGGATGTGCACATTAAAGGAGTCAAGTTGATTTGGGTGTCTTACCTAAACAACGAGCTCCAACATAATTATATAGATGTAGGATGGAAACTGGGACTTCTATTATGGAAGCTTCCTATTTTTCCTTGCATTTTCATAGTGGGTAGAGTCAATGTGTATAGATTTTTCACCAAGGGATCCAAAGGAAAAGTTCATCATGTCTCGATATTAAGGCTTGTCTTATACTACAGACAGGGCCATGTAGGTGGTTGTTGACATTGTGTTTGAGTGACACTAGCAGATGATGTGGGATGTAGACATGAACGCCACCAGAATACCTAGTACAATGATTGATACCTACATTATAAATTATTTTGATTGAGTGGAATTTTTTGGGCCCTTCAAGATACTAACTCGAATTGGACCCATAGCAGACCAACTTGCACTCCCATCTAATCTAAGAATTCATAATGTATTTCATGTTTCTTTGTTGAAAAAGTATGTTCAGGACCCTACTCATATGATTGATTGGAACTTGGTACAGGTGGAAACCGAAGGCGAAGACATTAGTTTACATGTTTATTTTTTTACTTTTACTTGATCATATTTAAAATTTACTATGGTGGCTAGCTGATTGCCACGTCTGAGTGATTAACAACAATTAAATTTTGGTTACAAAGTGGAGCGTTTCATTTTCTAGGCCACGTTTAATTACCAGGTGATTTAGCCACTTTTTTTACATACTACCTCTTCGGGCCACCGCCAAGCCATTTATGTTCCTGCCAGTTCATGTTTCCAAAAGTTTAAAGAATAACACTAACATGTTTACTGTACCACAGTGTTTAAAAAATAACACGTTTGTAATGAAAGACACACCGGACGCTCCAGAAATGTTTGTAAGCACAACAAATGAACCGATATATATAGAGAGAAACAATTTGATTGAGAGTCAATGCCTGGTGAATTCATTGAGGGCCTTAAAAAAATAAAAATCCACCATGCACCATGCATGGTATTTGAGGAAATGTGAGCATTTATTGTTTTTACAATAGATCATTTTGACCTTTGAATTTTTCCTATAGAATTTGGTCACCAATAGACATGGAGTTTGGGCTACACTTTAAACGTTGCACGATGGTTTTTACGTCGACTCGGTTTTATCTACCAACACAAGGAGTACATAATTTGATATATATATATATATATATATATATATATATATATATATGCGTAATTCTACTCAACAAACACACATGCGATCTGTAGTGCTCTGAGAAATTCTTTTAAAATATCGTGGTAATGACATGTTACGTCATCAACCAGTGTTTTCAATGCCACTATTACTCGGATACAAGTTTGCACCTTGTTTTTTTGTTCGAAGTGTTTATTTATCACATGTTCTTCATTTCAAAACATCTAGGGTGGATCACTAGTATCCTCACTTCAAAATTATTTTTTCGAGCCATTTGTTATAATAATTGTAATAGTTCACTCAAATATTACCAGCCGATACCTTACGAACAAAACCCTGCCATTTATATGTATACTCAGGCTTTTGTTATGGATACTCACCTGACCTAAATAGGCTCGTGAGTGAATTTTACTACGGGGTTTTTATTGGGCTTAGAATTTTACAGATGATACCTTTCAGCATTCTTCAGCCACGATTTAGAGGTCGTGCTACATTATGAAGAGAAGAAGTAAATGCACATTTAAAATATAACAATATCTTCTAATTTATAAATTATATGTTTCTTAGTTAATTTTGAATTAATCATATATTTATATCAACCAAATATAATATCCATATCAAAATTAATAAATCTAATAATATCTTAGAATTTATGAATTAATATCCATATCACAATTAATAAATTTAACAATATCTTAGAATTTATGAATTATTTGTCTCTTAATTAAATTTCAATTAACCTGTTACAAAAGGACACATTAAGGAAATTTGCTAGAAGCAGTTACAAAATTTAAAAATATTAATACATGTTGGTGAACTAAAAAAGATAAAATAATAAATGGAGTTACAAAATTCAAAAGTATTAATAGAACATTTATTACAATAAATTTCTTTAAGTAATTTTGAATTAATATGTCTACTCTTTTAATAATAATGGGCAGCCATGATCATTTCATTTATTAGATTAAATATTTAATTGTCTTGAATTAATATGTAGTTTTTTAATAATAGCAAGAGCACCTAAGATCATTTACAGAAGTTTGGAATGAGTCCTTGTGTTAATTTTCCAATGTTTTTCATAAGCGACCTATCATCCACATAATATCGTTTTCCTTTCTAGTATATGAAACCATTAAAATAAAATATTCAAAAGGATTGTCAATAACATTACCAAGTCCATAAAACAACATGCCTATAAAGTTACCAAGTCCATAAAACAAGAGGCCTATGTATTCAATTTTTCATATAAAATGAAATTAAGTGTTCTTACAACTTGTTGATGACATCACAAATTAGACATGACACATAAACAAATTATACATGACATGCAAATTGTTTGTTGTTAATTACATTGATAGTTAAATTTAAATATGTTGCCTCATGTACCTCGTAGAAGTAAAAAAATATTGAGAAGAGAAAGTGGGAGGATAGTTGCCTTAACTGGGACAACAGACCAAGCTTAACGACAAGAAACTTGTGTTAGCATGGTAAGGGCGAGGCTTCAAAGTATTCTAATTCCCTTTGTTTTCTCTCTACCACAGTAAGGATTAGATGAAGAAAAGAAGGGGTGATTATAATACGAGCGAGTGTCTCATGTGATGCCATTCTCCATGGGCTTTACTTCACTATTTGTATTTTGCATTCCTGGGGAAAGAGTGGTAACGGATCATTTGATCTTATTCTTCTTTCAGTTGAGTAACTTCAAGTTCCTCTTCTTGGTCAGATCACATGGGGAAGTTTGGTTTCAGGGGAGAGGGTCGGTGAAGTTTGGTTCCAGGGTAGAGGGTGGTTAAAGGTAGCTTATTTCCAAGCCACCAAACAGAAGGACGCATTCTGACGGATATAAAATATCCTCCATAAATAGTTATCCCAGAAGCATGGCCATGCAACTACATTCCACTTAAGTGTTGTTTTAATATAGCTCAAAAACTGTCTGAAAAAAAAAAAAATTGTTTGTATAAATATCCTTGAATAGTTCGAGATTCAAGCAAGTAAGCTTTATGTTATAAAGCTTCAGTATGAAAGTTTTCAAGAGTCCTTACTGTCATCGACTATCATTACCATTCAACTTAGAGTTTTTTGATCGATGATAAGTGTTTACTCCTCATTTCAATGTTTATTTCAATTCCTGTAATTATAATTAGTTTTCTATATGTTTGTACGTATAACCATTACCGCAGTCTTAACAACACAAACAACTTTGGGACTTTATGGCCAAATCCTTACGTGTTAGACCCTACAAAATAACCCATTACCATATGTTTACAATACAAATGATTGTAGGGGTTGATGGCCTAGGCCTCATGCGTTAGTCCATACACATAATCACACGATGAAAATGACCAAACAGACTTAGGTAAAAGTAGAGTATTAGTCTAAACTCCTCTCGGAAAAGTTTAAATATAAACAGACTCCTATAGTTTAAATATAAACAGACTCAAAGTACAAATATTTCATAATCCTCTGATCATATTCAAATTCACCTGCACAGTTGGATTATAAGTATTGGGTCTCGTGCTTATTCCATATGCCCACTGGCTGTGACCATGGGCCTAATCAAAATGCCTTTCACATTTCATCATTTCGGCATTTCGGCAATTCGCAATGCCCGAAATGGAGCCAGATCAACGGTGCACAAAAATTCATAATCTAATCCCTTATTTTCTTAATCGAACGACTGATGGTTTTTCGACGTTTTTCCCTTTGAGTCATCGTGACTCAAACATTATAAAATTCATGATCAAAAAATCTTTGAAGTGATCGGATGGTTCACATAACCCACTGAGATGGATGGTTGACGGTATTTCGGAGTTTTGCCTTTCGGGTTTTCAAGACTCACAATAGTCCCTTTAAACATTTCGGAGTTTGAGACTTCATGATGGTGGAGTTTATTCTTGCTAGATAAAACCCCGAAATTGAAACTTTCGATGTGACGTAAACCTACTGATGTCACACGTGGATTGACACGTGTCGAATAGATACCATGTGTCACTCTGGTTGATGACTTACATGTGCCTGAAATGTTGAATCTGGTTGACACTCGTCATTTCCTGATTGTGCCACGTGTCCTTAGATGACGTGGTTTGTTGATGTGTTTGTTTCAGGATTTTGAGGTTTGCTACTTCAAAGGTTAAAGTTACTTTGATCTTTGATTTCCTGGTCTGCGAAACTCTGAAATGGAGTCTTTGACATGCTCTGATATTTCGCATTTTGTGATTTCATCATTCTTGTCGTGAGTGTCCTTGACACCTCCAACTCTTGGTATCCAAAACTACGAAATGGGGATTAAGGCGTGGTTTCGCATTTTGCGATTTTATCATTCTTGTCATGAGTGTCCTTAACACCTCCAACTCCTGGTATCTGAAACTCCAAAATGGAGATTAAGTCATGGTTTCGGTATTGTTGATTAAGGGTATCCTGTTTTGTGATGGCAAATTCTATCATTGGAAGTTAAACACCGTATGGGATGTTCATTTGTTTCAATTCAGAACGACATATGTAATACTATTTTTAAAATAATTACAGTGTTTCTCTTCCACCTACTTGTAATGGCATACTAGTTATTTTATTGGTTTAATAGACTAGCACCATATTGGCTACTTCCTCGAAAGGATTTTGAAAAAAGGAAAAAATACTCGGCTATTATCGGCTATATGTGTATCTTGTTTATAGTTGACTCCAGATCGTATGATGGTATATGAATTCAATTTGGAGTTACTATACTTGTGTTAAATAGATTCCTTTTGAACTTTTAGGTGATTGTGTTGTTATTTAAACAGTTAGGAATTTACTTCAGGTTATGTTTTAAGTTCAGGATGTCCCTTCTCCCTTGGGTCTTCACACCTCTCATGATTAGTTCTTGTAATTAAACTGTGTTAATTTGATTCACTCCAATAATTTTCCAACATTTCAACCTATAACTTTTCATTAAACACTGGTTGATATAAAGATGTGTAAATGTTGTAGATCGTCTATAATAATTCTTGGTACCTGCAAGGTCACTTCTGTAATTTAAATATACAAATATATATCTTAGACACTTGCGATTAGGGATATATCCTAAAAAAAATCATGATTGTTCAGCTGGTACATGGAAGAAATCTTAGTTAATTACTCTATTGCGGTGCATGCCTTTATATATCATAAATGTCCATATATATATATATATACACTATGCAGTTTTCCATTTGCATTGAATATGTAGGTAAACTCAAATGTGCATCACAATTTACTCGTGGGGTTTTGAACTACGACACTTTATCTTACTAAAGTAGTAATCCAAATCACAGGAGAAATCTTCTCTAAGATTTGACTAGACATATTGTTCCAGCTGGTATACTTTCGGGAACTAGTATTCATAATAGTAATGAGATGCAGGAAAGATAATCTATTCCGAACTAGTAGAGAGACATTCTAGCAATTCCTAAGTTTGCAATAGGATGCATTCAATCTTTCATCCTTAATATTATTTCTAACAGATACATTCTATCAAGAATGTAACCATTTAACATTCATCTAGAGAAGGGACAAAAATAACATATCTGAAATAATACGCTGAATGACGAAGGGAACAACTACGTTCCTCCCAACCATAGAACAGGGAAACCAAACTACTTGCCTAATTCACCCCCAAGCCTGACCATGAATCCATGAGAGAGAACTTGGAAAATCTTCTCTTCAGCAATGTCCTACATCTCCAACAGTTTTTTTTTGCCTCACACTCAAGTAGTGTTCATAAAAGAAAGTAAATCAAAAGTCTCCTTTGCCAGCATACTTGGTAGCATCTTGCCTCCTCTCATATACTATTTATCATTTGCCAAGGTATTTTTGCAGCTTTCTAAATCCCTAATTTTTAGGGCATGCCAATGGACAAATCAGTGATTTTCCACTTGTAATAATCATCCCAGAGGTAGTTCCAACATGTTCCCCACTCATGGAGTCATGGTCACCTAAATTTAACATGGCTATTCCATTTGTCCTCCTGAAATCAATATAAAATATTATGTTTCCATACAAGTGTCATAGACAAATAGTTAGTTGGGTCAAATTAGGTCTCTTCCCAAAAGTCAAAATAATTAATCGCAATTACCAAATTCGAAATTCAGAATTTCCATAACTGACAAAAATTTTCCAAGTTCGGATTTACTAAAAACACAATAAATTTCTAGCAATTTTAAATTTCAAAAATATTTTATTTTTGGGGATGTCACATTTGAAGACCTTTTGGGTAGGGGAGTGCTCTAAGTAGGCTATCCATATTACAGATGTGCGCATTAAAGGAGTCAAGTTGAGTTGGGTGTGTTACCTAAACACCGAGCTCCAAGATAATTATATAGATGTAGGATGGAAACTGGGACTTCTAGTATGGAAGCTTCCTATTGTTCCTTGCATTTTCATAGTGGGTAGAGTCGATGGGTATAGATTTTTAACCAAGGGATTCAAAGGAAAAGTTCATCATGGCTCGTTATGAAGGCTTGTCTTATAATACAGACAGGGCCATGTAGGTGGTTTTTGACATTGTGTTTGAGTGACACTAGCAGCAGATGTGGGATGTAGTCATGAACGCCGCCAGAATACCCAGTACAGTGATTGATACCTACATTATAAAGTATTTTGATTGACTGGAATTTTGTGGGCCCTTCAAGATACTAACTCAAATTGGACCCATAGAATACCAATTTGCACTCCCATCTAATCTAAGAATTCATAATGTATTTCATGTTTCTTTGTTGAAAAAGTATGTTCATGACCCTACTCATATGATTGATTGAAACTTGGTACAGGTGGAACCTGAAGGCGAGTTCTAGGTGGAACCCCTGTGTATTCTGGACTGGAGAGAAATATCACCTCAGAACAGAGTCGTCGCTCAGGTAAAGGTGGAATGGAAGAAATTTAGTCCTGAGGAGGCCACTTGGGAGTTTGAGGGAGATTTGCGGAAATCTCATCCAATCCTGTTCCAAGAAAGGGAGGAACACTGAGGACAATGTTTTATTGAAGGGGGAAAGGATGTGACATCCCCAAAAATAAAGTGATTTTGAAATTTAAAAATTTGTTGGAAAATTATTCTGTTTTTAGAAAATTCGAATTTGGAAAATTTTTGCCATTTATGGCAATTCTGAATTTTGAATTTATGGAAGAGATCTGATTTCACCCAACTGACTATTTGACTATGACACTTGTATGAAAACATAATATTTTATATTGAATGCAGGAGGACAAATGGAACAACCATGTTAAAAATTAGCTGACCATGACTCCATGACTGGGGAACATGTTGGAACTACCTCTCAGTTGATTGTTACAGGTGGAAAATCAGATATTTGGCCATTAGAAGCCCCTGAAAATCAGGGATTTATAAAGATGTGAAAATTCCCAAGAGAGGGAAAAAGACCTAGGCAAAAATATGGTCTAGATAAATAGCATATGTGAGGAGGTAGGACGCTGTGAAGTATGATGGGAAATAATATTCCTGGTCAGTTGCTGTTATGAACACTACTTGCTGAGTGTGAGGAAAGGAGAACATTACTGATAGAGGAACACATTGTTGATGAGGAAATTCCAAGTTTTCCCTCATGGATTCATGGTCAGGCTAGGGGGTGAATAGGACAAGGGATTTGGCTTCCCTATTCTACGGTTGGGATGAACATGGTTGTTCCCTTCGTCTTCATGTGAATTGATTTAGATAAGTTATTCTACTATCTATTTGGTTAAATATTATAATCACTGATAGATATGTATTTCAGTTATTTCTATGAATGAACCTTGGTCGAACATTGTTATGATTAGAGACTGACCCAATACCTCCTATTCATCAATTAGGAATGGATTATTTCTACTGGCACATAATGCTAAGTAAATTGTAGTGTGATAGTTATAGTATACCTATTAGTCTCAACTCATGTACTAGTAAGTTCATAAGAAAAATCAATACCCCCTGTATGACAGGTTTTTCATAAATATGTCTACAGGAAAATATACCTATATATGCTACATATCTATATCTATATATATATATATAT
>JZKD02S2197607.1:23467-40295 GCA_000966675.3 Picea glauca | reverse complement strand
AACTGAAATTTGGAGTCCTGAGGTGCACTATGCAGTCATTCTATTTACTGATTTATGTAGACCAACAAAATCAGTAGTATCCTTGTCATATAACTCAGGGAAAGATATTTAATTCATCCCCTGCAACAACGCAAAAACTATTATCACTAGAAGTCACACCTATATTGTTGTGTATGTAAGCCTAGTACCCATCAGGATTGCGAATAATAATTGTTTTAAATGTGTGGAAAATGGGTGTGAAACTTAGTTTATGATGTCAATCACAAAAAACCTCCATGAAATACACACCAACAAGAAAGGCTTTGAACAACTTCAAATCAATGTTTAGAGATATTAATGGAAGATAGAAGACTTAGCAAGAAATATGAAATATGTGTATCAGGTCACATCAAGTACTTCTAGATCACATATGGAAGAAATATCATTGAATAAGAACTTCTTAATCAAAAAGAGAAAACACTTTGATAAACTTGCATGAATTACCAACAATAAATCATTCACTGTAATAAGAAGAAATCATCATGATGAATCCTTCACCAACAACTAACATCAAAGTGAGATAGAAGAGATGTGACAGTAGGAAAGTAACTGATATTTCACTATTAAGTATTCTTGATTCTGGTAATACATTAGGAAACTCTCTTATAGTTTGAAAACTAAAGATAAGAGCCTCACTGTCTAACCATTTGAACCTCTCTATAGAGTTACAATGCATGTTAAATAACAAAATATCCAAAAAACATGTTTACAATTCACCACCTAACTTCCGCATAGGATTCTATGCCTAATAAAGGCGTGGCACCAGGTGCACAACAGAAATGTAAATAGAATGTTATTTTCCAGGAAAATGTTGGAAACATTTAGAACAATTAACAACTCGATGCATGTGGTTTTACTATAGGAAGATCCTTGAGGAAGGTGGCCTTTTGATGTGAAACTAACCTCCTAAATGCTTATTCGAGCTCAACCTGACACCTGGAAATCCTTTTCATCTTCAAATTCTTCACAATTCCTAGTTCGTAGCACTTGCGCTGCAAATTGTCCTAAAATAACCAGTTTGCAGCGCAAGTGAGTCCACACTGTGAAAAATTTCTTATAGGTGCCTATTTATGTCCAAAAATGATTCCAACCTTTAAAAGTTGCACAAGAAGTGGGAAAAACCTTCTAGAGGTTTCTACAAAATTCTTGAAATATGAAGTAACCTTGGAGAAATCATATGAACATGCTAACCTCAACTCAAGACCCAAAATCATTACTTGGGTTATAATTATATGAAAAAAGTGAACCATGAAAAAAATGATGCTAATGTGAAATAGTATCATGTATTCATATCTTCCTGGTACTCCTTCTAGTAGCCACCTTCATCAATATATCCAAATTCCTTTTTTCTATGTGCTCTTTGAAGGGTTACAACTCTACTTTCAAATTCTCGATCTCGGCTTGGAAGGCTCTCTTCTATTTATACAGATTCGTAAGTTTCCTATGAAGGGGTAGAGACCTCTTATCCATGTATCTTGATTTATCAATAGTCTCCTCATATAGGCATGACATATCCTTCATCTTGATTCGGGCCTCCAAATTTTCCTTCTTCAATTTTTCATTTTCAGCTCTTCCATCCTTAAGTTGCCCCGTGAGTCTTTTGAAAGTAGGATTAATTTCATGATGAGGAGTTTTGATATCTCCATGGGATTATTGGAAGGTTGAGATTTATTCTTTTGTTGAGTTGAGTCTTATGTTGCACCATCTTCCATAGGAATATGTTGTTTATTTGTTGATTTGGTGAAAGGTCTTCTAGGTTTGACTGTTTCTGCAACAAAAGGTGGGGAAAAGATAATATTTTTACGCTTAAAACTTCTTGATTTACTTGATGATATCTCCATAGGTGTAAGTTCTTTCACATGACAAATTTATCTATTAGGAGGTTGTGAGAGACCACCTTCAATTGCTTTATCAGTAATCTGAAAGGATTTATCAATTATGGTTATCTTCCTCTTTTTGCTTGAATCTGAGTGCATAGTATTCTCAATAGGGGTAAGTGTTTGTCTTTTGGACTATGGTGTGTGATAAATATATCGCTGAAAAAATAATGCAGCTAGGAAAACCTCCCATTAAGTGTTGGTCTTCTTCAACTCTTCCAATACTAGCATCTTGATTAAACCAAAGTGAAAAACATTGGTATCCACTTGCTTGGGCTTAGCTTGGACCCTATCTAACATCTTGCCAATACTCCTGAAAAGATAAAACGCAAGGTTCATGGACTCTTTCCCAGTAAAGTGTATTAGTAATGTGATATGGTATTGATATACCATATTGAACCTTCCTTCACACATGAAGTACCTTTGAATTGTTGATATTATGGTAGTTGTCGGAGGTATTAACCTCCACGTGTAACCCTGACAAGAATAGAATACTCTGGGAAGCAATAAGAAACCTCAAAGCATTGGATATAACCCTAGAAGACAAGTCGGCTGAATAAAATAATTTAATATTGAGTCTTTAGCCTCCAGAAAGAGAAGTCGACCCAGATAGCTAATAAAGAGAAGTTGGCCCAGAAAACTAAGAAAGATAACTATAAATATAGGATCTCATAGCTCATTTGTACAGACACGGCTCACAACTTCATAAATCTAGTGTGCACTAAAGAGATTTAGTAATTGTGCAAGTCTGGAGAGTAGTTGCAGCTGCAACTTTTGTTTTTCAATTTTAGGCTTGGAATTTCTCTTGGTTATGGTTTGGAATTTTTTCCTTGTGCGCTAGCTCTGGAGAGAGTTACACTACATTGATTGGCTATTAGGCCTAGGTTTTTCTTCCATAATTATTCTTTGTCAAGGTTAAGGTGATCGAGGGTGGCTTCGGCCTATGGTTGGGTGAAAATATTGCTATATTTTCTATGGTTAAATGAGCACACCTACTTTTCTAACAGGTTATGGGCCCACACTATCTTCGGACAGTCTAACTGCTGGAAGATAGATTGGGAGGATTTTCTCAGTTATAGTTGTAATTGCAGTCAAAGTTTTTGTTGCAGCAATGAAACCCTAACCCTTTTGTTGAGGTAGCTTAAGTGAAGATATTGACCTAATTTATAGATAGCCTAGTGCAACCTAACCTAGCACACCTCCTAATACTCTCAACAAGATAAGACGTCAATTTTGTTTTTTTGGTCAAAGTCAAAGGTTGACCAATTCAAAGAAGTCATGAATTACTCTATGAAGTCAAAAAACAAGTTAGAAGGGGATTCTAACTTCAAAGCATGGAAGAACAGGATTGACCTCATCCTTGCCAAGAATAAAGTGTTGGATATCGTGAAAGGAAAGATCGTGGAAACACAGTTTGAAGAAGGAAAAGAGAAGGAACCTCACAATGTTGTAATTATGGAGAAGTTCAAGGACAATGACATCAATGCCATGAGTATCATAGTGGACTCTGTAAAATACCACTCGATACACTACATCTTTTATCTTGACTCGTCTAAGAAGATGTACGATGCCCTAACTAACCTCTTCTCAGTCAGAAACATTGGACAAGTAATGAGTTTGAAAAATGAGCTCTATGACATGAAAATGAATGATGATGACTACATAACATCATGCCTTGTGAGAATATCTCAGTTAAGAGATCAACTACAAGCTATTGAAGAAATCATTTCAGAGAAGGAACTGGTAAATATAGTACTTAATGGCCTTCCCAAGACATGGGATGCATTTGCTGCAAGCATGAACACAAGAAAGGAGTATCCCACATTTGAAGAAATTTGGACTTGTTGTGAACAAGAAGAATCAAGGATTAGTGCAAAAGAGAAATTCCAAAGGAAATATGATCATCAAGACTACACAACAAAGTTAAAGAAATTCAAGAATAAGAAGAAGTTTGACTCAAGGAAGAAACCAAATCAAGTGAAGGTTATTTAAAAATAAAATGCTTCAACTGTCAAAAATATGGTCACTACAAGAATCATTGTCTTGAGTTAAAGAAAAGAAAGGAAACACACGAAGCAACAGTTGTGAAGAAAAGGAACCCTCAAAGAAAGTAAAACAAGATGAAGTGGATTTATTCTTCTAGTCAAGGTAACAATATTCTTCTATAACATAGTCCTTGTACATACCATGTTTAAATAGTTCTTGTATATCTATTTCTTAGAAGATAAGATGGTCAGTGAAACAACACCTATGGAGGAATAACAATATAAGGATTACTATTACGATGATTACTATTCAAGTAATGTATCTGAAAAGATGAAGTACATTGACAATCCTTTGTAACAATTTGTTGGCACAAGGGTAGAACCAGGGTTCAATGCTTCAACAACGCACCAAAAAAACCCTAACTATTGGCCCTTTCAGCAACACCTGCGAAGAAGATGAAGTCTCACCTGAGGTAGAGACATGGGTAGTTGCAAGACTCAAGTGTCTACAACCTAGCTGGGACACAGATCTGTGATTACAACACTAACAGAGCACTTAGCAGTTAACATTCATCAGTATTTAACCCTTATTCACATCGCAAGTCAAAACCCTAGTTACATAGTAGCACAATATTCAACAAGATCTAATACATCTCAGAAATTAGCATATAGAAATAGATCAGATCTAGAATTCATTCACATTACTAAGCACTAAGCTACTATATCAGACACATATAACATATGTCACTGCACTAAGAATAAATCACATCAATAACATAACAACTATAATGCAAAAAGAAACCTCAACATAGGATATGCGTGGTTCACCCCAGTGTGGGGATACGCCAACCAACTCTTCTCTTCTTTATTGTCTTCTTTTAATCTTCTACAAGCACAGAGCCACAAGAACCCACTCCGCATAGGACAAGATATCTACGTCCACCTTGCCAAATCCTCCTTCACCGAGCTAGGTTCAAGCACAAAGCCTTCTTACAATCTTCACACAAGCTTCTTACAATCACTTGCACTTAGCTCTGTAAGCTCTTAACACACAACATGGATGAAGCATCCACAACTGTTCGCATGTATCTCACCGGCCACATTACACATCGATCTCTCCTACTTACATCACCTATATTTCTATTTATACATTACAAAAGGGCATAAACATGGGTAAAACCATGGGTCAACATCCCATACCTGTTACATAAACCCTAAACCCAAAAATACCCTAAGAAGAGGAAGAGATACCACGATCTCCACTTCGCCTTGTGCTCTACCTTCAACCAACCTGTTGAAGTCCCAAAATTGGTCAAATGTGACCAAGGTTCTCCAAAACTTGGTCAAGGGCCAATAGACCCCCAACACTCACCTGTGACTCATCCCGAGTCACTCTTATCTGGGTAACTTTGCCTCAAATGCCTCGAGCTTGGCTTGAGCTACTTCAACTTGTTGCTTCGCCAGAGCCTCCTGCTCGATGAAATCTTGAATAACCTTCCCCATCACAGGTCCTTCCAGGTGTTGTTCCACTGTGGTGACCTCTTGTTCTAGTTTTGCACCTTGTCCTTCAATTTCCTCAAAAATTATGCAAGTTGCATCCTGCACTGGATAGAGTCGTTGAGTCACTTCCATGACCTTTCTCTAGATGGCATGGACTTGTTTCTTAACCGTGTGTTGTTCTTGGTATCGTTTCATCCTCTCGACCACTGGTAGTGGCTTCAACTGTTCTTGCACCATTTCTAATTACTACTTGGCCTCCTGAAGTTGTTACTCTAGTGTCCTTAGTTCAAGATCCTCTACAAGTCGCTCATAAGTCTGTGCACTTCAACTGCTGATTTGTTTACATTCTAAGGCCAATGCCTTGATTCTATGGACTGCGCTTTGGTAAGTTTATTCTCTCTAGTCGCACACTTTTTGGGGAGTGATTGGAACTACTTGTAACTCCAGTTCTGCTATCCTCTATTGGAGATGTTGAATGGATTTAGCAATCTTCCCTACTTGGCTTTCCACTGGGTATTCTTCCATCTATTCTAAGCCTGTCACAGAGCAAAGTGCTCTAGTGACTGCTTCTTTAACTCCAATCTTCTCTTTGAGTAGTTGTTCCTTCTCCTTCTGGATCTACGCTCTATTATCTGCAAACTTATCTTAGATGTCGTCTTTTTCCTATTGCGCAACCCGACATTGTTCTCAGGTTTCATCTTTTGCTTGTTTTAAGGCTTTTGTGGCATGTTCTTTTTCTTCCTGAACACGTCGAAGGTGAGCTTCAATCACGTCTGCTATTCAGTGTAGCTGGGAATGTTCATCTCCCAACTTTGTTCCTTTTGATGACGGGGGCGTAGTAGACACTGTGCAACTAGAGTAGAGGGCTTGTTGTACCCCTTTCAGCTCTGCTTCAATTATTTTATACATGGTCTCTTGTTTGGATTCATTGCGCTGTAAGATGTCTTCTGAGGTATATGAGACAGCGACGATGATGAAATCTATGTCATCCATCGTTAGCACAGTATGCATATGTGGTTAAGTAGCTTTGGATTCTTCTGCGATGTAGGTTTCATTGGGGGGACCTTTCTTTTCTTGGAGGTCTCGGTTTCATCAATAGGGTCCCTAGACAGTGTTACTTTGCCTTGTTTCTACTTGTCTTCTTCTCCTTTGTCCTCTTCTGTGTCTACTTTGTCATCACCTCCTCCTCTAGGTGATTCTGAAGCAGTCTCTTCCTATGTGATGTTCAGGTCATGTACCTCTTCCTTTTTCTTCCTTCTGCTACTATTGGGTGCATCATACTCTTCGCGAGTAATCACTGGACTTCCTGGTCGACTGGTATAAGGAACTATGCAGGCCATTCCTTAGTTATTTCTTCCATGTCCTCCTCTGTGAGTTTATAGTAACTCTGCATATCTTTATTGTTTTCGTCTCCACACACAGTGATATAAATAAAATGTCCATCTACACGGAACTTCACAAATGGTTTGAACCTATGTAGTGTGTTCGATGCCATCCAAGGGAAAGACTCGATAGCCCTCTTCAACTGCAGGTAGTAGGTGTGGAACACCCCATTTGACTACCATTGTTTCTCCATGTCACTCGAATACCAGAGCATGGTGAACTTCCTAGCTAAGGGTCATGATGGATCAATATTAGGGAAGGTCGTACCTTCCAACATTTCCCAAGCAATGAAAGCGATGAGGATCAACAACCAACTGAAGTGGAATTCGTAGCTCAGATCTTGAGCTTCGCAACAATATTACTCCAATTAGTTGATGAGGTAGCTCGCCCAGTTCATTTGTATCCCTTCCATGCATTTTCTTGCGAGGTCAACAACGAACCCTGTGACCTACGTGGGTCATTTCTTCCTTACTAGCTTATCATCGATCAACTGGAAGGCTAGGCGCATTGCACCATTATGAATGGAGGCTACTTTGTAGCCTCGCTTCCCCTTTTCCACATCATCATAGGTATCTTTAATATTTTGTGCCAAGGCGCGATCTGCATCCTTCCCTAGATAAAATTCTTGTGGGTCTGGTCCTTGCATGCTTAGTTTGGTGATCTGATGGATCAACGCCATATCTACGGTGATGCGTCTGTCCAGCCACAGATAACCACCATGGAAGCAAGACAACAGTATTTTAGCACACGCATTAGCCTCCTAATTCCTTCCAAAGTGTGTTATCTTCATCGCATTCAGGATAATAGAACTCACGATGTCCATATTCCACAGCTGGGGGATGATCTTCGACTTATTCTCCTTGTTCCTGGTCAAATACTTGTGTGGGGAGAGAATTCCATGGTTCTTGCAATCTCCCAAGTTGAATTCATTGATATTCAACGCCATGATTTGTCCTCCTGTGTGTATTCCCTTCGGTAGGTACGCAGTAATCAAGGTGTAGTCGAAGTCCCTCGGGACATTTTCACAGCTCACTGCGCCAGCTAGAGTCGAGATATAATCGAGTAGGATAGATGGGATGAGCTTTGCATTTTCCAAGTCATCACAATGCTTGGTTCGTTTCTCTGTCGTAGCTCGAGATGGTCCAGATCCACGAGTAGTCAACGGGGATGCTTGCACTCTTCTCGTGGACAAGGCTTGGACTCTTGTAGACATGACCTTCTCAGCCATGAGATCTATGAGGATCTCCAACGGTCATATTGCTTCGTCGTGGTGAAGTGCCAATATTTATTATTCTGATATCTCGACAAAGTTCCATTTCTGCAAACCTTCCTTCTGTGAAGTCCTCCCTGGAACTTCATGTAACTTTTCTTTCTTCTTGCTGAGATTTATGGATTTCTTTCCTGTAATCTGAGTCACTAGTTTCCTCTTTCCATTATTGATATTATCTCCTCTTGGCATAGTAACTTCACACTGTGGAGGTTATTTCATAGGGTTCAATTGTAATACTTCTTCTCTTTCTAGGGTAGGTGCTCTACTCTCTTATACAAACAGGTGTTTCAAGTCTTCATGTGTTCTTTCAAATTTGACGTCCAGATCTCTAGTCCTCAGTACCTTCAAATAGTCTTCTCATTCTTCCAGTAAGTGTGCTATTCTCCTCGCCATGAAATCCCTTAGATCTTGTTTTTTCTATTCTAGATCCTCTTCTTCTTGTTTCCTTCGTGTCTGATCTTTCTCAATCCAAGTTTTTCCTAGTAAAATAGCAAATGGGGCATTGTTCTCAACAAATTTAACGATCTCAAATTCTTCTTCTATTGAAGTTCCATGAGCACTCATAGATGTATGGGTAATTCTTCCACATAGGGTTATCAACTTTCCTCTAAATAATCTTATTCCTCCTAATGAAGGAACCATAGTAGGCTTTCCCAAAATTCCCCAAGTTCTTTCTGTCATGATATTTGTCTGGGTTTCCTCATCCAGAACACAGTCTATGTCAAAGTCTCCTATTCTTGTTTCTATGCACTCCTTCTCTTTTAAGATATCTGATAAGTTGATATCTCTGTGATCATGCAAGGTTTATTTCATTTGTAATAATATAATCTCTGATTCTTTCTAGGGTTCTATTATATCCTTAGTTTCTTGGCCTATCTCATGGTTTTCTTGTCTCATATTCATCTTTTCAACTTTAGCAATCATTCTATGGCATTCCAAAACTTTGTGGTCCATAGCTTTACAAAAACGACAAATATGACCTCTACCAGGGCATTCCTTAGAAACATGTCTCGATCTTCTACAACTATAGCCAAGAGTTAATCCTCTCTTTCTTTTAAATGACCTTCAATCTTTCATGTAGTACGCACTGAGAGCAGAGTAACTAACTTGCAAAAAATTATTTCTAGGATCCTGCATCCATTTGTTAGTCCAAATATTCTCTCAATGCATAGGAATAACATATCTTTCACTATTCTTATCATATCTACTCATATCCAATCTTCTTTCTTCTAGTTGTTCCCTAGTTTTTAGACTAGGACAAAATATATTAGACATACCTAGATCCATTCTTTCAAAACAAAAATGTTCACTTATCTTACCTTTCTCGGAGCACAAAGCTTTAATACCTTACCTCTTTTCTTTAGATCTAATTCCTTTCTTAGCACAAAGCTTCGTAGTGAAGTAGAATATTGTGCACTAAAGCAACAGATCTATGCACATAGATTTCTTTTCTTCAGTTCCCAGCAATCACAGTTTCAAGTCCTAGCAACATAACCATTTGTTGGCATAGGGCAGACCTAGGGTTCAACGCTTCAACAATGCACCAACAAAACCCTAACTATCGACCCTTTTGGAAACACCTGCGAAGAAGATGAAGTCTCACCCGAGGTTAAGGCAGGGGCGGTTGTAGGACTCAAGTGTCTACAACCTAGCTAGGACACAGATCTATGATTACAATACTAACAGAGTACTTAGAAATTAACATTCATCAGTATTTAACCCTTATTCACATCGCAGGTCGAAACCCTAGTTACACAGCAGCGCAATATTCAACAAGATCTAATACATCTAAGCACTTGGCATATAGAAATATATCAAATCTATAATTCATTCACATTACTAAGCACTAAGCTACTATATCAGACGCATCTAGCATATATCATTTCACTAAGCATAAATCACATCAATAACATAACAACTATAATGCACAAAGCAACAACAACATGGGATATACATGGTTCACCTCAGTGTGGGGCTATGTCCACCAACTCTTCTCTTATTTATTATCTTCTTTCAATATTCTACAAGCACAGAGCCACAAGAACGCACTCCACATAGGACATGAGATCTGTGCATACCTTTCCAGATCCTCCTTCCCCAAGCTAGGTTCAAGTAGAAAGCCTTCTTACAATCTTCACAGAAGCTTCTTACAATCTTCACAGAAGCTTCTTACAATCACTTGCACTTATCTTTGCAAGTTATTAACACACAATATGCACAAAGCATCCACAACTATTCGCACTTAGCTCACCAGCCACATTATACATCAATCTCTCCTACTTACATCGCCTATATTTCTATTTATACATTACAAAAGGTCCTAAACATGGGTAAACCCATGGGCCAACATCCCATACCCATTATATAAACCCTAAACCCAAAAATGCCCTAAGAAGGGGCTGAGATCCCACGATCTCCGCCTTCGACCAACCTGTCGAAGTCCCAAAATCGGTCAAATGTGACCAAGGTTCTCCAAAACTTGGTCAAGGGCCAACAAAATTCCTGTTGAAGCTATTATATAAGTAAGAACTACCAGATAAGCCGAAATTAGAATCAAACTTGAAGAGACCCAAAAGAAGTCAAAACAGAAAGAAGTCAGCAATCAAGAGGAAATTAGAAAAAAACTTGTAACACTTTGCAAAAGGCAATAAGGATGCAAACTGAAGCATGGAATCTCTTAGATAGAGGGAGTTGATTATAGAATTCCTAAAAGAAGAGCATGCATTCATACACGAAACAAGGATTAGGAGGGATCTAATCCTAAATTATATGATCCATTGAGGATTATGAAGTATATGTCCATGTTCCCATTGAAAGTAGCAGCCATGATAAGCAACATGTTTTCAGAAGAAGTCTTCTTCGAAAAGAATTCTTAAAGTATACTTAGTTTTCCATCTACATCCATGATCCTATGATAAAAGGAAGAAGTTGAAATCTTCAGGGCATGGAATCTATAGAAGACTCCATGAACCCAAGAGCTAAAGAGAAACATGAGGACGGACAAGAAGATTCCAAGAAAGAAAAAAAATCCAGAACAACTAGTTATTATATCGAGAATCACAAGACTACCAGCTTGGTTTGAACCCACTAGAAGCAATCAAGCAGAAGAAATGGAANGGTTTAGATGCCTTAAAAGAGTTTCTTGGACCCTTGATTGATGTTCTCTTGTCTTCGTTTCTTGTGTATGAACAGTCTTAGGATTTCAAAGGCTCTTCTTGTCACATTTTTATTGACTTTACTTGGCAAAGCTATACTCTCTGATTTCGGAATATGAGTGTGCTTGTTTGGTTAAGGACTGGCGATCGGTTGAAAGTTGAGTTTCATTGTCTTTATCATTTTCCCATTGTTTGAAAGATCATTTTTTCTTATGCAATTGAAAAGACTAGATTAGTTTGATTGTTATTTTTGTTTCCATTGAAAGAGTGGTTTGGGTTTTTTATCATTGCTTGTTTATTGGTTTTTGATTTTCTGCACTCTCACCATCAGGGTGTAGGTCCTTTTTTGAAAAGTGAACAAATGTTTTTATTTCAAAAACATTTTCGTCTTCGAAAACATTGAAAATCAATTGTTGAAGTTATTGAAAAAGAAACAATAGAGAATTTGTATTGATGCATGATTTGTTGCATTTGCATTTTAAAGGAGGTTGTGTCTTGTAGTTCAAAGTTTGCTCTAGAAAAATTCTCTCTCCCTCTCATACATAGGATTCATTTAACGAAAATCGATATATTTCATTCTCATCCATGCATCGTTGGGTCAGAGTCTAATACAACATCAGTTTCATCTCCGTTTCCTTTGAGTAAACAACAGCTCTTAATAACACTGTGCAATTGTAAAATTTACCTAGTAACTCTTTTCTAGGGCTCTATTACACCAACATTTAGCTAGGCTAGCGCTTTGGAGTAGGAAGCGAGATACACTCTCCAAAGCACAAAACACATAATAGCATCTTGTGTTAGGGAGTGTTAAATTCCATTTGCAACCTCTTGTCCTGGGAAGCCCTTCTCACACAAGGGTCAAACACAAGGTCGCATTGATATTGACAGAGTTACTCACCCTGCTTTGTTGATATTAGTGTAGAGATTGCACGTATTACAGGGATCACTCGGAGGTATACCCAAAATGATGACTTGAAGCCTTTTAAGTTGATTTCAGGCTAGATACCCTACCCTTGCGTGTGGATCTAACTGTCGACTGTCCCCCCAGGATTTATTGTTGTTGGTGGTAACCTTAGTGGCCTATCTTTCTAGGTTCTTACACAAGGTGACTGTGAAGGGGAAAGTCTTCACGGTACCTGGAATTGACNCTCTTAATAACACTGTGCAATTGTAAAATTTACCTAGTAACTCTTTTCTAGGGCTCTATTACACCAACATTTAGCTAGGCTAGCGCTTTGGAGTAGGAAGCGAGATACACTCTCCAAAGCACAAAACACATAATAGCATCTTGTGTTAGGGAGTGTTAAATTCCATTTGCAACCTCTTGTCCTGGGAAGCCCTTCTCACACAAGGGTCAAACACGAGGTCGCATTGATATTGACAGAGTTACTCACCCTGCTTTGTTGATATTAGTGTAGATATTGCACGTATTACAGGGATCACTCGGAGGTATACCCAAAATGATGACTGGAAGCCTTTTAAGTTGATTTCGGGCTAGATACCCTACCCTTGCGTGTGGATCTGACTGTCGACTGTCCCCCCAGGCTTTATTGTTGTTGGTGGTAACCTTAGTGGCCTATCTTTCTAGGTTCTTACACAAGGTGACTGTGAAGGGGAAAGTCTTCACGGTACTTGGAATTGACATTGACCAAACTCACTCAGGCTCCTTGGAGGGTATACCCACTATTATGTGTGGGAGCTTGCACCAGGGTGTAAGTCCGTTAAGCAGGTCGTCAACGTAAATTTTCCACCCTAGCCCGGCCCCTCCTCGTCTCGTTGTTGCGACGTTGGATTTCATCACCAACTAGTGACTTCAGAATTAGAAGATCTTGTTTGCTTGGTATTTCTTCCTAGATTTTGTTTACTAGCGCGTGTTGTTTGTTTACCAAAGTTGACCATAAGATTTTCTTCGTGAAGTTTGTCACTCGTTTACAATAGCTCCTCCACGTCATTCACATAGAATGCAGGGTTTATCTCCAGAGCATCTAGAAGGTTCTCAACCCTTGCCTACAAGTACACCTGAGGGCTCTTCTCGGAAAAGTGAGGTCACAGTCGTCACCACACCACAAGTGGAATGCATTGACTCTCTAGAACATTTTCGAATTACAAATACTCAAGAGGACTTTCGAATTCGCCGTGATTCTGAGCGACCATTTATGCGACTGAATTCTTCCAGAGACTTAGTTGTTACATCTTCTGGATCACCAGTTGGACCCTTTCCAAGCATAGAAGGCCAAGATATTTTTTGGTCTATAGGTGTTTTCCAATGGGACCTTTTTGGTCCAGGTTCACCTGTGATTTCTGAAATCAACCCACCTATGATTTCTGAAATGTCTAGTCCATAGACAGTACCGTTGACTACCTCTTATCACTTTACCGTCCCTGCCGAAATGGCCCATCTCACAGATACTACGAGTGTTCCAACTAGGTTTACTGCGGTTAGTCTTGCTCCCATCAACACCCCGCGAATGCCCAATGTCACTCCGACACTACCACCCGGATACCGTGCGTTGAATGCTTCCATTCACACTCCTATGCAAACCCCATCTGGCTCTCTTGATGGTCCTTCTTATTCTGGGCACTCTCTTCCCGGTTTTATTCTGACACTCCTTCAATTTCCTTTTGGAGGACCTTCTTCGTCTTCTACTAGCAGTCTTTATCCTAGTGTCACTATTTCGTCATTCACACCAAATTACCAAATTCCCATTGGTGGACAATTTCATCAAGGTGGTATGACTCAACCCCCTCTCAGCAGGAAAATTCCTTTTGGCGCACAAATCTCAATTGGGACACAACCCCCAATTGGAAAACTACCCCCAATTGGAACACCACCTTCAATGGGAGGACCGACCCCGCCTTATGGGAAAAACATTCCTCCATCCTTGGCCCAGTATTGGAATCAGTTGATACAACATCCTCCTCAATCGACTGGGAGGCAACAGTTTCCAGCTGTGTCTGTAATACCCCCTAGTGCGGGCCAACCATATCCAGGTTCGTTCAATCCCATTTGGGGGGTGAATTCTCAAACTCAAGCACCTGTTCTAAGGTATAATCGTATGAGTTACTATCCTCTCCAACCACCACTGAATCTGCCTGGGTCTTCACATTATATGCAGATTTCTTATGGTCCTACTAGTTTACCGACAAGGCTTCCTCCCCAAAGCCACCAGTACCCGTAGGTGAATCGACAGTTACCCTTCATAGCCACTTTGGATCTTCCAGATTTATCAAGGATTTTAAATGATCCAATTCGTCACTCTCCCCAATGGATTGCTATACTCGCCAAGCTACCATCGAAAATTCCCAAATTCGATGGCAAAGTGGGAGAGGACTCAAACAATCATGTTATCACTTTTCACCTATGGTGTTCATCCAACTCGTTGATGGATGACTCTATTCGTTTACATCTTTTTCAATGAACCCTCATAGGTTCTGCTGCAAAGTGGTATATCGAATTTCCATGAGGTTTCTTCTCTGACTTTAACACCCTAGCTATGGCTTTCCTCACACACTACCAGTTATTGATTCGTTATGACACGGGGATCGAGATTTTGACTTCTTTCAAACAGAACAAGGCCACTCATATATCCGATCACATTCATGAGTGGCGATGACGACAATGTCTTATTAAACTCGAACTCCCCGATTAGTTGCTGGAATAATGGTTCACCAAATCATTTGTGAACGACATCGGTCGTGACATCGCCATGGGTGGAGTAGTCATGGAAGAACATGCCATAAGTCGTGGTCAATATCTTGACCTCATTTAATCGCAAATGGGAACCCTTTACGATTTACTACCTGACTTACCTCATCCTTCCACTTCCACCACTTCAGCTACTCCAGCTGCTTTGCATGCAGCTGACAGTGTGATTGGCACTTTCCAAGCCCAACCAAATTTCACCTCAAGCACAAACCCCAAACCTGCTTCTTCTAATGTTCAAAATGCTCCATCTCATGCCCCTCCCACTGGCAAGACTTCTGAGGTAAATTTTGTCCAATCTACCCCATTCGGTAAAAACAAATCTAAAAAGGGGAGAGGTAAGAATAAGGAGGACAAAAATACTTCTCAAGCAGAGCGATGTTGCACTCACTACTCGAGCCAAAGATTATTCTCCCTCTAAAGAGAAGGTTGATGATCTACCTCCTTCCCTGGTACAACCCTCTCCTGTGAATCTACCTACAAACGATCCTCTTCATCTCGAACGATCGAGCCTCGACACGGTTCTGAAACCCCCCCCAAAGGGCATTGTTCAGAAATTGGCTTTCAATCCTCATTCTCATGTGGCCCAGAACTATGAAATTGTTGAAGATCTAGCCAAAGCACCTTCTACGATGTCAGCCCTTGAAGTCCTTTAAACTTGTCCCGCACAACGGAAGGCACTGTTGAAAGCTATCGGTGGAATCGACCCGACGGATACGAATTTAATAATCTTTGACTTGGAAGATCACATTCCAAGGTTACCCCCTCAACTCGCGTTCCAAATCCAAGTGGTTGTCTCTAACAAAAACATTTGTCGAACCGTTATCGACGAGGGTGCCTCGACATGTGTTATGTCTCTTGCTTGTTGGAAAGCTCTTGGCTCTCCTTCTTTGAATGAATCCAAAAACACTCTTAAAGCCTTCAACGGCTCCATTTTTAGGCCCTACGGTGTCCTTCCTTCGTTTCCCATCACGTTAGAAGGCAAAATGGTCCAAGTCGAAGTGGAGGTCTTTGACGCTCCCCTTGATTACAATCTTCTACTTGGCTGCAGCTAGATCGATTCCATGCACGCAGTTGTGTCAACCCTTTTCCATGTGGTACGTTTCCCACATCAAGGTAAGGTCGTCACCGTCGACCAACTAGCCTTCTTTAATTTGGATACCCGTCCGGGCAACGTATCGTTCATTGCTAAAACCCCACCGGGTTAGGAGAACGTCGATGTAGGCCTTCTAAAAGACTCTTCGTTAATGGGTACTTTCCCCATTCCACCACCCGATGTTCCATGATCGTTTGTTGCTTCCATCAACATGATCTCCACCTTACCTCATGAACTTCCTGCGTCTCACGACCCCTGGATAGTACTTGACCCGGAGATCATCTTCGTTACGGCGATGAAATGTCATTAAGTCCGGTCGAATCTGCCTATCAGGCCATTCACTCGGCAACGCCTTCTCTTGGTGAGTTTTCTCCCGATCCTTTTCGTGTAATTTTTCCCACAAACGAGATGATCATGTCTGTCATGGAAGACACCCCTTGGGATGATGACATCCTCGTTCCATCCTCTTTTTGGAGAAACATACCATTGAGAACTACCAATGGATCTCGACTCCGTCGACCGTTGTTGTCATTTCCACCATTCCCGAGTCTACACACGATGTGTTTTCTGAAGGTAACTTAAGAAATATCTCACCCACTATTCCCATTGACATTTCCATCAATCCTGGGATTGTCGAAAATGTCCATATCGGAGCTTCGTGTTCTTCTGATAAAGTCGTCACCTACACATCCCTTTTCAAAGAGTTTCATGACATCTTTGCATGGAACTACGAAGAAATGCCGAGTATCGACCCTGAGATTGTGATACATGAGATAAAGACATACCCCGACGCTAAACCCGTCCAGCAACGCCTTCGTCC
>JZKD02S2197595.1:420224-435131 GCA_000966675.3 Picea glauca | reverse complement strand
GTTGAGAGTTTTTTGGATTAGGTTGTATGAGAATGTTATTACTACTTTTAGGAACACTAAGGGTTGGTTGAATGAAATTATTGTAATATAGGAGTTAGGTAAGTTTATCCCCTCTATCCTACCCTTTTGGAATTTACATCGACAAGCTAGAGGCATGTTTAGAAGAAGTAGGAATAATCATCATCCTTATTCTTTATGAAAACAATATTGTTCATATGGCCAAGTTTTCTTTTGATCTTGACAACTTGTCCCTATTTTTTAATTCCCGGTTTAGTGATGTATGATATAAATATGATGTATTGTCACAAGACTGACTATGTAATATGTAAACATTGTATATTGTAACAATAAAATAAAATGTAATGTCAGTTGCAAGATAGAAATGGATGGAGTAATGGGGGATAAGTTTCCACAAGAGAGGGGAAGGTCTAAGAGGGGGTCCAAGGAAGGTATTATTCATGTGTATTAATCCCAACCCACCTTCCCAAAGTTATTAGTGTATGAAACTTCTATATTATTTTTTAGTGTATTGGATTCCCAATCATTAAACACGTGTAAGAGGGTTGGTGTGAAAAATCACATCCCAAATTGTCTAGCACCCAGAATGGTGAGAGTCATACCCAATTGAAAAAGAATATTATCCGAACTCATTTCAAGTAATTGCAATAAGACCTAGCTCGTTGATCCTTTGGATCTTCTAGAAATATGAACATATTGATTTTTCCTGGGCATAACATAACTTGTCTCCATTCGCTTCGTATCAGTTCAGTCTGGATTTTCCAGTATAGCCATCCCCACCCTCCTCTCATGTAAACCTATGAGCTACTACTAAATATTCTCAACTTGATATATATAAAAATAGATGGATCATATGCATCCAATTTGTTATCCATATATTGTAGTAGACTCACTCATTAATATATGATGGGGGGGGGGCTTTTAACTCAGCGGTAGAGTAACTCCATGGTAAGGTGTAAGTCATTGGTTCATGTCCCATTCATGATAGATAGATAGTATGGGCATTACATGCCCCCCCCAACATACTTTATATATGTAATTACCTGAGTTAGCGATCCAAAACATAGGACATATATCTCTTTATACTCCACTTCGCTATTGGACCTAACTTCAATTAAGTCATTAGGTCCTGACCCATGAGGGAGGGCTATATTTCTCTTCTTGATCTCGAACAACTTACCTTACCATTGTTGGTGATGCTTCAATACCTGGAACTCATGCTACTAGCTTATATGCTTACTTTGGTGTTATAGGTGGGTCTAGGTATCGATCTTCTTACCGAGGTGGTGGTTAACCATGTGGTGGATAAGTTGGATAAGATGGATCAATGATTGAATCATCTGCTTCAACGAATGCTTCTGGAATTGGAAGGGATGCACTTAGAGACAGAAGAAGGGATGCATCTGAGTCTTGATTATAAGGAACTAGGTCAACTGGATATACTTCTACTAGGTAAACTATGAGTTCTTCTATGGATGCTTCTGGACGGACTATATCTTCTACTGTCACTACTCCAGTGGGGTATGGATCTTTGACTGAAGCTACTGGTCCTGGATAAACGTGTTCTTCAATGGGCTCTGCTTCAATCTCTCGAGATGGATCTAGATCTTGCTCATGAAGGTATGGGTCTTTATCTCTAAAGTAATAATCACGATCACAAGCATTAGTATATGTGACTCAGTAAACTGCTTCACCGATAGAATTAATAGGGTACATTGGGCAAGATGGTATAGGATTTGGGTCTCGATTTGGAAGGTATGCTACTAGGTATGCTACCTTTTCTCTAGGTATCTATGCCAATCTAGTTTATACTATTTCCTTTTCTCTTGGAACAAGAAGGGGTGTTACAGACTCTATAAATGGACAAGGTGTTGTGGGCTTAGATGCCTTCATCTTTGCTTCTCACGCAGCTTTTGACTCTGCTACTTGTGGGTATGGATCTGATATATATGGATATAAAGCCACATGAAGGCAAGATTTGACTAGCAATGTCTATGCCTCTTGGACTATTGCTCGGTCACCAAGGTATAGATATGAAACTAGATCATCGATTGGACCTAGATCTGTAAGGTATGTTACTGATGCATAATTTGGATAAGTTATTCGTGTTGTTGATGCCGCTACTAGGTATGGATCTCTATATAGATATTGATCTAGAAGAGCATAGTATTGGTATTGCTTACGATCTTTATCTGGAAGGTATGCTAGATGAAGTGGTAGTGGGTAAGCTAGGGTGGGAAGGGATGCTAGACAAAGGGGTAGTGGATAAGAGGATAGTGCTGATGGAGAAACTGCTCATGTTGGGTATGGAACAACTCGTGCTCCCGTCTCTGCTTATGTTGTTGGTCTTGGACTTACTCCTGCTCTTGGGTTTCGATCTCGATCTGGATCTTCACCTGGATCCTCCAAAGTTGGATCATGCTCATCAGACACTGCATCCAGAGCATCTGGAACAAATACAAGAACCAAAACTAGAAAATCTACATGCTAATATGGATTTGGGTCTCTATCTCGTCCTAGAACTACTCTTGGAGCTTTAACTGCATCTTAAACTGCTTCAATAGCTTCAATGGATACTGCTGATAGCTTTAGATCTTCTCTATATACAATACATATTGGTGCTTGCTCTGTTGTTCATGCTACTGGATAAACTTATGGATCGACTGAATCAACCGTATCAACCTATAGCTTTGGATCTATAGGTTTTGTATATTTCTCATTAAATGGATATCAATATGCTCCCTCTGTCCCTACCTTTGTTACTGATTATGTCTTTGATATGATTCTAGATCTATTGTAAGTTATGGTTGGTATTGAGTCAACAGAGGCGACTGATTCAACTGCTTCATTTGGACCACCTGTCTCTGCTCCTTCCTTTGATGCTTATAGATCTACTACTAGTGTATCTGGCTCACAATTTGGATATGTATCTGGATATGGAACCTAGCGAAGTGAAGCTGCTACTGATGGATTTGGATCTATATCTATAATGATTGGATCAACTAGGTAAACTACTTATGTTGTCTCTATATATGATGTTATTAGTGCTACTTTGACTGGATCGACTAGTTAATCTGGACCTGGATCTGGGTATGTATCTGCTAGGTAAACTAGTACTGTGTCTCACTCACAAAGGGATGGATCTCTAACAGGCTATGTTATGGTTGTTGATGGCTCTCACCTTATGAATCTCATAACGACAATATTTGTCTCTATAAACCAAGCTATATACACCATATACGAGCTAATTCTCTTTAGAAATAAATTAGAAACAAGAGAGAAGAAAGCAATAAAATAAAGCAATAAGCAAGTAAGAAAGCCAAGTAACCAAGCTAAGAACACAAACAACGGGCTAAAAAATCTAGTCAGTCAACAAGTAGGTAAACAAGCTAGTAATAAGCCAAGATCAAGATTCTCTCTATATTATCTATAAGATACAAGCTAATTCTCGTTATAATAACCAAGCAGTAAGCAAGCTAGGAAAGAAAGGCAATAAGCTAGAAAACGACGTTGCAATAAAACAACCAGGAAATAAGAAGCAATAATAACTATAGGCAATAAGCTAGAAACAAGCAATGTAATAAGCTAGAAGCAATAAGCCAATGTAAGTTATCTAGTCTAAATTTTAGAAAGCAACAAGCGATAACAAGATAAAACTAAGTAGTTAGGCCAGAGATGATAATTTGGAAGGATTTTTCATCTCATGATTTCTTCTTGGATGATGCTGAATGAATTGACAAGATTTCCTAGGCTGCCAAATTAGGTCAAATCAGTCTTTTTGGTACAAAATACACAAACCAATTCACATGTTTCAATTGCTTCTCCCACAGATTACTTGTAAGAATAGATTGCAACCCTGAATAAGCCATGGAAGCAAGCTAGTATCCTTGAAAAGAACACAAATATAGCCCACAGTTCTTGACCCAATTACATATCTGCTCAATATCAAAATGTATCTGTATCTGTCCTTTCTTATGATGCAACAAGATCTGTTGTCGTCTCCTCTCCCGTCTTTCCTTCTAGTTACTTCTACAATCTAATTTCTACTTTATTGGTTGCCTTTGATGTTATTTCACCTTTACCTCTCTCTCTTCTCAATGTCCGGACTCTGTCTGTATCCGATATCCAGGGGCACTTAATACTCCTTATTTATATCGCTGATTTGCTCGAGATGTTACCGGGCCTGGTAACAAATACTCCCTCCCCAACTTATACTTTCTCATTTTCTTTAAATGCTCCTTATGGTGGAAAAAACATACGGGCCTGGTAACAAATAATGCCTCCCCAACTTATACTTTCTCCTTTTCTTTAAATTCTCCTTATGGTGGAAAAAACATCTACTATGAGATCCAGCGACAAGTGGAGGGGTCAGCAAAGGAATACTAACCTGCTACCAATTACGGAAAATGAAGCCAGCAATACATGCATATTTGCCACGAGTGTTCCGTAAAGGTGTGAATCATACAACCAATACATAGATCATTTGGATAATCAATCAATATAAAAATATCACAATGCCCACCTACATCCCTTTCCACAGGGAGGAGAGCACTTCTCCATCCTCTGACCTACGAAGGGTGAAAGAACTGACAACAAAACTAGAACCGCCGCATGGAGCTATCATTTTTAGACATTTATTGGAGGTGTTTTAGATAAATCCTTGGTTTCATGTTTTGGTAGGTCCTTATATGCCTTCTTGTATCTCCATAAGGCACAGGACCTCGCCGTTCACAACCCAAATCTACATATATAATTTGGTTTTTGTGATTGGGGAAATACCAAAATGAAGAAGGGATCGTTCCTATCCAGCTTGAGGGGAAGCAATGGAAATTGACCAAGCTATTAAGAGCTGAAGGCGGGGCCATAGAAAAATCCTTCTATCAAGTCTCATCGGGTCTACCTATACCATCCATCAATTCTTATCCCGACCGGGGAAGAGTCCTGACTGTACGAATGTAGGTCCAAGTTTAACGTATTGAATAAGCACCTTGCTCGATGTGGACAAGTGATTTTAAATTCCTTTATTTAGATTAATCAAAACCTCTTCGTAACTAATACCCTACATGCCCGATGTAATCACATAGGAAATTTAGCTTAGTTGATTAGTGTGATCTTTTTGACCTTCCTGCCCCAGCGTATACATTGCTATAACAGTCATTCAATCTAGTTTCTCACTCAAAGGATTTGTTAGCACAATAGCTTTGGAATCATGCTTCAGACCTATTGCATCTTAGGAAAGGCTTTGGACCAGTTGCATTGGGATCAAGCTCCCTCTGCTATCCTTGGACCCTTTGTTCACTACTTGTAGAATTTTCAATCGATTATAGATTGATCGATCAGTGTGTGCTTCATTCGGGCATGCTCATCCAGTTTGTGAGGAACTGTATATGGATCTTATTATGGTTCATTTCCAGCTGGATCCGTAAATGTCTCTCCTTCTTCTTCTTCCACCTTTGCTACTTTATTCTGTTGCTTTCCTACTGCTTTCACCCCTATCTTTGTCTCTTCTACCAAAGAATCAGCCTATGCCTAAGGTACTTTTGTAGCCTCTCTTGCTAATGGTATTGGTTTTCCCTGTTCAATTGCTTCTAAGTCAATGGATTAAACTAGCCTCTACCACCTCTACTACTTCTGCCTTTACTTATGCTTTCGAAGAAGCCTTTTCCTCTCTAGATGCCAGGTCAACTCGATCAAACGGATCTGTGGATGCAGGTGGCGGGACTGGATATAGAACGAGTTATGCAATGGAATTTTTCACCAAGCGAAGGTGTGTTGTCTCTCTCGTTCCTGGCTTGAATGTTACTGAATCTACTCAATCAAATAGCTCTGGATATTTTTATGGGATTGGCTATGGCTCTCAACACAGAAGGAAGGAAAATGGATCTACTTCTGGAATTTGATCAAGATCAACAACTGTTAGAGAGCTAGAAGTATGTTGTAACCTAGTGATTTATCTATGACATAAAAGGGGCAATGGAATTGAATTTGGAACCAGACGCACTTGTCAATTTTAGAATCAAAACCAGACACACCTTTTTAGGGCATGGAGCATTTCAATGTGTGAACCATATGCAGTAATGGGCGTTTGACTAGGTAAAATACCACCTCTGCCTGTTCCTCTGGTTTTGGTTCTTCAACTAGATATTTTTCTACTCGGTATCAATCTTGGTTTCGAACTATGGGTGAATCTATTGCATCTATGCGGGGTGGTGGTTCTTTACCGGATACTGAAATTGGAAGGAATACAAATAACGTAGTTTTACAACACTACAGGGGATGGGGAGAAATATATATTCCATCTCTATTGTGGGGACAAATGGATAATAATTACACATACCCTACCCTATATTTTCCCATAGTATTAGCGGAAAAGTAGCCTAGGGATTCTAGTCGATATTACATAAATAATAATCCATTGGGTCGCTCTCCTTTGGACCCANGAATGGTGAGAGTCATACCCAATTGAAAAAGAATATTATCCGAACTCATTTCAAGTAATTGCAATAAGACCTAGCTCGTTGATCCTTTGGCTCTTCTAGAAATACGAACATATTGATTTTTCCTGGGCATAACATAACTTGTCTCCATTCGCTTCGTATCAGTTCAGTCTGGATTTTCTAGTATAGCCATCCCCACCCTCCTCTCATGTAAATCTACGAGCTACTAATAAATATTCTCAACTTGATATATATAAAAATAGATGGATCATATGCATCCAATTTGTTATCCATATATCGTAGTAGACTCACTCATTAATATATGATGGGGGGGGGCTTTTAACTCAGCGGTAGAGTAACTCCATGGTAAGGCATAAGTCATCAGTTCAAGTCCCATTCATGATAGATAGATAGTATGGGAATTCCATGCCCCCCCAACATACTTTATATATGTAATTACCTGAGTTAGTAATCCAAAACACAGGACATATATCTCTTTATACTCCACTTCGATATTGGACCTAACTTCAATTAAGTCATTACGTCCTGACCCATGAAGGAGGGCTATCTTTCTCTTCCTGATCTCAAACAACTTACCTTGCCATTGTTGGTGCTGCTTCAATACCTCGAACTCATGCTACTAGCTTATATGCTTACTTTGGTGTTATAGGTGGGTCTGGGTATCGATCTTCTTACCGAGGTGGTGGTTAACCATGTGGTCGATAAGTTGGATAAGCTGGATCAATGATTGAATCATCTGCTTCAACGAATGCTTCTGAAATTGGAAGGGATGCACTTAGAGACAGAAGAAGGGATGCATCTGGGTCTTGATTATAAGGAACTAGGTCAACTGGATATACTTCTACTAGGTAAACTATGAGTGCTTCTATGGATGCTTCTGGACGGACTATATCTTCTACTATCACTACTCCAGTGGGGTATGGATATTTCACTGAAGCTACTAGTCCTGGATAAATGTGTTCTTCAATGGGCTCTGCTTCAATCTCTCGAGATGGATCTAGATCTTGCTCATGAAGGTATGGGTCTTTATCTCTAAAGTAATAATCACAATCACAAGCATCAGTATATGTGACTCAGTAAACTACTTCACTGACAGAATTAACATGGTTCGCTGGGCAAGATGGTATAGGATCTGGGTCTTGATTTGGAAGGTATGCTACTAGGTATGCTACCTTTTCTCTAGGTATCTATGCCAATCTAGTTTATACTATTGCCTTTTCTCTTGGAACAAGAAGGGGTGTTACAGACTCTATAAATGGACAGGGTGACATGGGCTTAGATTCCTCCGCCTTTGCTTCTCACATAGCTTCTGCCTCTGCTACTTATGGGTATGGATCTAATATAAATGGATATAAAGCCGCATGAAGGCAAGCTTTGACTAGAAATGTATATGCCTCTTGGACTAGTGCTCGGTCTCCAAGGTATAGATATAAAACTAGATCATCGATTGGACCTGGATCTGTAAGGTATGTTACTGATGCATAATTTGGATAAGTTATTTGTGTTGTTTATGCTGCTACTAGGTATGGATCTCTATATAGATCTTGATCTGGAAGAGCATAGTATTGGTATTGCTTACGATCTTTATCTGGAAGGTATGCTAGATGAAGTGGTAGTGGGTAAGCTAGGGAGGGAAGGGATGCTAGACAAAGGGGTAGTGGATAAGAGGATAGTGCTGATGGAGAAACTGCTCATGTTGGGTATGGAACAACTCGTGCTCCTGTCTCTGCTTATGTTGTTGGTCTTGGACTTACTCCTACTCTTGGGTTTCGATCTTGATCTGGATCTTCACCTGGATCCTCCGAAGTTGGATCATGCTCATCAAACACTGCATCCGGAGAATTTGGAACAACTACAAGAACCAAAACTAGAAAATCTACAGGCTAATATGGATTTGGGTCTCCATCTCGTCCTGGAACTACTCTTGGAGATTTAACTGCATCTTAAATTGTTTCAATAGCTTCAATGGATATTGCTGATAGATTTAGATCTTCTCTATATACAATACATATTGGTGCTTTCTCTGTTGTTCATGCTACTGGATAAACTTATGGATCAACTGAATCAACCATATCAACCTATAGCTTTGGATCTATAGGTTTTGTATATTTCTCATTAACTAGATATCAGTATGCTTCCTCTGTCCCTACCTTCATTACTAATTATGTCTTTGATATGAGTCTATATCTATTGTAAGCTATGGTTGGTATTGAATCAACAGAGGCAATTGATTCAACTGCTTCATTTGGACCACTTGTCTTTTCTCCTTCCTTTGATGCTTATAGATCTACTACTAGTGTATCTGGCTCACAATTTGGATATGTATCTGGATATGGAACCTAGCGAAGTGAAGCTGTTACTGATGGATTTGGATCTATATCTATAATGATTGGATCAACTAGGTAAACTACTTATGTTGTCTCTATATATGATGTTATTAGTGCTACTTTGACTGGATCGACTGGTTAATCTAGACCTAGATCTAGGTATGTATCTGCTAGGTAAACTAGTATTGTGTCTCTCTCACAAAGGGATGGATCTCTAACAGGCTATGTTATGGTTGTTTATGGATCTCACCTTATGAATCTCATAACGACAATATTTGTCTCTATAAACCAAGCTATATACACTATATACGAGCTAATTCTCTTTAGAAATAAATTAGAAACAAGAGAGAAGAAAGCAATAAAATAAAGCAATAAGCAAGTAAGAAAGCCAAATAACCAAGCTAAGAACACAAACAACGGGCTAAAAAATCTAGTCAGTCAACAAGTAGGTAAACAAGCTAGTAACAAGCCATGATCAAGATTCTCTCTATATTGTCTATAAGATACAAGCTAATTCTCGTTATAATAACCAAGCAGTAAGAAAGCTAGGAAAGAAAGGCAATAAGCTAGGTAATAAGCTAGAAAACGACGTTGCAATAAAACAACTAGAAAATAAGAAGCAATAATAACTATAGGCAATAATCTAGAAACAAGCAATGTAATAAGCTAGAAGTAATAAGCCAATGTAAGTTAGCTAGTCTAAATTTTAGAAAGCAACAAGCGATAACAAGATAAAACTAAGTAGTTAGGCCAGAGATGATAATTTGGAAGGATTTTTCATCTCATGAGTTTTTCTTGGATGATGCTGAATGAATTGACAAGCTTTCCTAGGCTGCCAAATTAGGTCAAATCAGTCTTTTTGGTACAAAATACACAAACCAATTCACATGTTTCAATTGCTTCTCCCGCGGATTACTTGTAAGAACATATTTCAACCCTGAATAAGCCATGGAAGCAAGCTAGTATCCTTGCAAAAAACACAAATATAGCCCATAATTCTTGACCCAATTACAGATCTGCTCAATATCAAAATGTATATGTATCTGTCCTTGCTTATGATGCAACAAGATCTGCTGTCGTCTCCTCTCCGGTATTTCCTTCTAGTTACTTCTACGATCTAATTTCTACTTTATTGGTTTCCTTTGATGTTATTTCACCTTTACCTCTCTCTCTGCTCAATGTCCGGACTCTGTTTGTATCCGATATCCAGGGGCGCTTAATACTGCTTATTTATATCGTTGATTTGCTCGAGATGTTACCGAGCCTGGTAAAAAATATTGCCTCCCCAACTTATACTTTCTCCTTTTCTTTAAATGCTCCTTATGGTGGAAAAAACATCTACTATGAGATCCAGCGACAAGTGGAGGGGTCAGCAAAGGAATACTAACCTGCTACCAATTACGGAAAATGAAGCCAAAAATACATGCATATTTTCCACGAGTGTTCCGTAAAGGTGTGAATCATACAACCAATACATAGATTAGTTGGATAATCAATCAAGATAAAAATATCACGATGCCCACCTACATCCCTTTCCACAGGGAGGAGAGAACTTCTCCATCCTATGACCTACAAAGGGTGAAAGAACTGACAACAAAAACTAGAACCGCCGCATGGAGCTATCATTTTTAGACATTTATTGGAGGTGTTTCAGATAAATCCTTGGTTTCATGTTTTGGTAGGTCCTTATATGCCTTCCTGTATCTCCATAAGGCATAGGACATCACCGTTCACAGCCCAACTCTACATATATAATTTGGTTTTCGTGATTGGGGAAATACCAAAATGAAGAAGGGACCGTTCCTATCCAGCTTGAGGGGAAGCAATGGAAATTGACCAAGCTACTAAGAACTGAAGGCAGGGCCATAGAAAAATACTGCTATCAAGTCTCATCGGGTCTACCTATACTGTCCATCTATTCTTATCCCGACCGGGGAAGAGTCCTGACTGTACGAATGTAGTTCCAAGTTTAACGTATTGAATAAGCACCTTGCCCGATGTGGACAAGTGATTTTAAATTCCTTTATTTAGATTAATCAAAACCTCTTCGTAACTAATACCCTACATGCCCGATGTAATCACATAGGAAATTTATCTTAGTTGATTAGTGTGATGTTTTTGACCTTCCTGCCCCAGCGTATACATTGTTATAACAGTCATTCGATCTAGTTTCTCACTCTAAGGCTTTGTTAGCACAGTAGCTTTGGAATCATGCTTCAGACCTATTGCATCTTAGGAAAGGCTTTGGACCAGTTGCATTGGGATCAAGCTCCGTCTGCTATCCTTGGACCCTTTGTTAACTACTTGTAGAAGTTTCAATCGATTATAGATTGATCAATCAGTTCGTGCTTCATTCAGGCATGCTCAGCCAGTTTGTGAGGAACTGTATATGGATCTTATTATGGTTCAATTCTAGCTGGATCCGTAAATGTCTCTCCTTCTTCTGCTTCTACCTTTGCTACTTTATTATTTTTCTTTCCTGCTGCTTTCACCCCTATATTTGTCTCTTCTACCAAAGAATCAGCCTATTCCTAAGGTACTTATGTAGCCTCTCTTGCTAATGGTATTGGTTTTCCCTGGTCAATTGCTTCTAAGTCAATGGATTAAACTAGCCTCTACCACCTCTACTGCTTCTGCCTTTACTTATTCTTTCGAAGAATCCTTTGCCTCTCTAGATGCCAGGTCAACTCGATCAAACGACTATGTGGATGCAGGTGGCGGGATTGGATATAGAATGAGTTATGCAATGGAATTTTTCACCAAGCGAAGGTGTGTTGCCTCTCCCGTTCCTGGCTTGAATGTTACTGAATCTACTCGATCAAATAGCTCTGGATATTTTTATGGGATTGGCTATGGCTCTCAACACAGAAGGGAGGAAAATGGATCTACTTATGGAATTGGATCAAGATCAACAAGTGTTAGAGAGCTAGAAGCATGTTGTAACCTAGTGATTTATCTATGACATAAAAGGGGCAATGGAATTGAATTTGGAACCAGACGCACTTGTCAATTTTAGAATCAAAACCAGACACACCTTTTTAGGGCATGGAGCATTTCAATGTGTGAACCATATGCAGTAATGGGCGTTTGACTAGGTAAAATACCACCTCTGCCTGTTCCTCTGGTTTTGGTTCTTCAACTAGATATTTTTCTACTCGGTATCAATCTTGGTTTCGAACTATGGGTGAATCTATTGCATCTATGCGGGGTGGTGGTTCTTTACCGGATACTGAAATTGGAAGGAATACAAATAACGTAGTTTTACAACACTACAGGGGATGGGGAGAAATATATATTCCATCTCTATTGTGGGGACAAATGGATAATAATTACACATACCCTACCCTATATTTTCCCATAGTATTAGCGGAAAAGTAGCCTAGGGATTCTAGTCGATATTACATAAATAATAATCCATTGGGTCGCTCTCCTTTGGACCCAAGAAAAATGCTTAATTAATTAGTAAGCGAGTGCATTTCAGCTATAACAGATAGGAAGAGAGAATGGAGGTCAATTCACATCCCATTAGCTAGAAATGGTAGAGAAACAATGATACAACCATAACAATACCACAATAGCACTAGAATAATACCAAAATAACACCAAAAATAACACTTTTATTACTGAGAACAATGTTCAATTGCCTCTTCGAGGGGGCAACCTCCAGCAAAGAAGATCTCTATTACAATAATATCCAAGACAAAACTTCTCATACCCTCTACTTTTATTTATACTAAATCTATATATCCAAAAGAACCATCTAGAGGAAGATCCTGCTAGAAGTGGAAGCTTCTATCAGGTCTTCTTACATTTGATTTATTCTTCCTTATTTCTAGGCCTTATTAATATTGGCCTTTATTACATAGAATTATATTATTCTACCTACGTGAGGGGTTAAGAAGGTTAGGTCCCTAACATTCCCTCCCTCTTGAAGACCAACCTTGTCCTCAACTCTTCATATGAGGGAATTGTTGTAGAATTGTGGTTGGCTTCTAGATGGCATCTTCAACTAGGGGTAACTATTGATCCCACCGATTTTTCCTCTCAGATGAAAAACATTTCAATTATGTTTCCAAACACTTGTTGACAACTTCAGTCTGGCCATCCATCTGGGGTGATAGGTAGCGATGAGATGTAATTGGGTGTCCTATAGCTTGAACAACTCTTGCCAAAAATTGTTGGTGAAAGTGGGGTCTCTATTAGAGACAATAGAATTAGGCATGCCATGAATCTTGAAGATATTATCCATGAAGATTTGAGCCATTGTGGTGGCTCTGAATGGTTGTTGAAGAGCACAAAAATGAGCATATTTGGAGAGACGATCGACGACCACCATGATGACTGAATTATTGCGCAATTTAGGTAAGCCTTCAATGAAGTCCATTGAAATATCTCACCAAATAGTAGGAGGAATCGTAAGTTGTTCAAGTCTGCCTAGATATTTGACCGTTTCTCCCTTGTTGCATCAAAAAACCTCACATTCATCCACAAAGGTGTGGATGTCCTGTTTCATACCTTCCCAGAAAAAAAGAACGTTTGACCCATTCATAGATTTTAGTAAATATTGAACGCCCTATTGTGGGTGAGGCATGAAGTTCAGAAAGCACTATGGATTTAAGTTGGGATTTCTTGCATAAATACAAACAGACTTTGTAGCGAAGCTCTTCATTATGCCAATAGTACCTTGAATAAATTGAAGAATTGTGTTGCAATTGTTGGAGCAGGATAGAAATTTTGGGGTCTTGCAACCATTCCTGATGAACAACTTGGAGCCAATCTGGTACAATGAAGGAGAGAGAGAAAAGGGACCCATATTCTTCATATTTCCTGGAAAGAGCACCGACCACTACATTTTCCTTTCCCTTCTTGTAAATGATCTCATAATCATATCCAAATAGCTTGGTCACCCATTTTTTTTGCGTTGGGGATGAAATTCGTTGTTCCAGGAAATGATTGAGAATTTGGTGATTAAATTTGATTTGGAATCGTTGACCCAATAAATAAGGATGCGAGATATCCAAAACATGTAGAATAGATAGCATTTCATTTTCATAAATGGATTGGCCCAAATGTCGCTCTAAAAGTTGTTTTCTAGTGAAGGCTAATGGCCTGCCACCTTGCACGAGAACGGCTCCAATTCCTTTTCCTGAAGCATCACATTCCAATACAAATGTCTTTGTGAAGTTTGAAAGTGCTAGGACAAGGGTCAACCATATAGAATCTTTTAAGGCTTGGAAGCCCTGATCCGCAGCTGAAAACCAAGTGAAATCATTGTTTTTAAGGAGGGAAGTGAGAGGAGCTGCAATATTTCCATAATTCTGAACAAACTTCCTATAATATCATGTTAAAACCAGAAAACCACGCAAGCTCTTTGCAAGATACCAGATATATAAAATATGCAAAACATAAATAAAATGCTAGAAATGGCAAAATAACGGTAAGATATCCAACATAATCTTCACAATACACAGAAATGATATACGAAATAGCAATAGAAAAGCACTTTGATTCATAAAGAAATGTTCACAGGCCTCTTCGAGGGGGCAACCTCCAGTCGAGCAATGCTCTGTTACAATAATCTCCAAGCTAGGTTTTTCATACCCTCGACCCTTATTTATACTAAATATGTCTATTAAGAGAAGCATCTAGAGGAGGATCCTTCTAGAAGCGGAAGCTTCTATTAGGTCTTCTTACATCCGCCTTATTCTATTTTATTGAAAGGTCTCATCAATATTGACCTTTATTACATTCGAATACATTGATCTACCTATGTGCGGGTTAGGACCTTAACATGTCCGCCCTCTTAAAAAAAACCTTGTCCTCAAGGCTTGAGATGTGGAAACTGTTGCAGAATGGTAGCTGGTTCCCAAGTGGCATCTGTTGGATTCATATCTTTCCACTATACGAGCACTTCCTTGATGGTTCTCTGACGCAGGCGACACTCCCGCTGGTCCAAAACTGCTTCTGGTTGTAGCCAAATGGATCCTTTTTCAGCTAACTCTGGAAGGTTGGTTTGAATTTGGCATCTGGTTCCAATCACCTTCTTCAAGCATGAAACATGAAAAATAGGATGTAGCTTCGACTGACTGGGCAGAGCTAACTGA
>JZKD02S2197595.1:337703-350674 GCA_000966675.3 Picea glauca | reverse complement strand
ATGAGGAACCTGAGAGTGATATTCGTCGAGAGCGTAATCGCACGCAGTTATGTTTGGCCATTTTATTAAGAGAAAACTTTCCATGGGTGAATGATATCGTGGTGTACGATCCCGTTCTGTCTGGATTGGATCAAAAAGCTATTCATGCCTTGGGCTGCACTTGTCTCTCTGTTAACGAAAATGGCAGGAGGACAGTGGACAGACCCACGCTGTTTTTCATGCCTCACTGCGATGTTTTCCTCAGTGAAAATGTATTGGAGGCAAACTGGACGCCTGCCAATTTGAATAAGATTATCATATTAGGCAACGGCTTCAAGTACTTCAAGAAGCACCAGAAGATTTATCCTTACTATCTTCAAGCTCCGACCATCAAAGCCATTTTGGACAGTGACCATATGCTCCATGAAATCCCTTTGCGTCGAGCCTTCGATAATTTAAGCATATATCTAGCCTTCAATCATTTAAGTTGGCATTTCTTCGACTGGGATGGTTCATTACACGGTTTCAACAGCGAAGAAGAAACCAATGAAGGTACGTCTGCCGAAGGGGGAGAAACCAGTGGAGGTACGTCTGACCCAGAAACCAATGAAGGTACGTCTGCCGAAGGGGGAGAAACCAGTGGAGGTACGTCTGACCCAGAAACCAATGAAGGTACGTCTGCCGAAGGGGGAGAAACCAGTGGAGGTACGTCTGATCCAGGGCATTTTAATAGAGACTTTAATATCCTTAGTCTTTTAGACTGAGGTTTAGAAGAATGATGATGATGATGATTAATGTCTATTAACACTGAATTGATCTATCAAAAAGTAAGTGATTACTTGTGATTCTTTAGAATAACTCGAGCCTTTACTTATTTAAATTGACATTTCTTCTACTAAAATGATTCATTACACGGTTTCAACAGAAAAAAAGAAACCAGTAGAAGTACCTCTGCCGAATGGGAAGAAACCAGTGGAAGTACCTCTGCCAAATGGGAAGAAACCAGTGGAAGTACGTCTGTCGAAGGGGGAGAAACCAGTGGAGGTACGTCTGATCCAGGGCATTTTAATAGAGATTTTAATATCCTTTGTCTTTTAGATTGAGGTTCAGAAGAATGATGATGATGATTAAGGTCTACTAAGATTGAATTGATCTATTAAAAGGTAAGTGATTACTTGTGATTCTTTAGAATAACTTGAAGCTTTGCTTATTTAAATTGACATTTCTTCTACTGAAATGATTCATTACACGGTTTCAACAGGAAAAAAAAACCTGTGAAAGTACCTCTGCCGAATGGGAAGAAACCAGTTGAAGTACCTCTGCCGAAGGGGAAGAAACCAGTGGTACGTCTGCCCAAGGGCATTTTAATAGCGACTTTGATATGGATGGTATCCTCCGTCTTCTAGACTGAGGCTCAGAAGAATGTAATTAGATCGATGAATTTATAAATTTTGTAGGGATTTTATCTCTGATTTTGATAATATTGATTTTAACATCTTAGATTAATGATGAATGGATATATAATTCTAGTTTTATATTTTTAGTTGATATTAATAATTAATGGATATATAATTCTTTGTTAAGTATATATAGAGTGTTTTATGGGTTTATTTATGTATTTAGAAATATAATTTAAATAATAAAATATAGAGAATTTTTTTCAAATTTAAATAGCCAAATTTCTAGCAAAAACATCAAAAATTAAAAAGTTTAGCTAAGCTCATAAAATAAAATTGGAAAAAATTATATAAAATTTTAAAATTTCATATAATATATAATAATTAAAATGTTCTTAATAAAATAAATCTTGTTTTAAATTAATTTTAGATGGTATAAGTGATTTTCTATTTTTTTTCTCTTAAATAAAAATGGATTGATAATCATATTATAAAAATAATAAAATTATATAAATTATGTTTAAAAATTTTTATTATAAAAACGAATTCATATTATTTATTTTTTCACTTTATTATGCTTTTTTTACTTAAGTAAAGAGAATCTAAAAAAAAATCTATAAATTAAAATCAAGTATTCTCTAAATTAAAATAGAGTTACCCCATGGTAAGGCATAAGTCATCAGTGCAAGTCTCATTCATGATAGATAGATAGTATTGGCATTCCATGCCCCCCAACATACTTTATATATGTAATTACCTGAGTTAGCGATCCAAAACATAGGACATATATCTCTTTATACTCCACTTCGCTAATGGACCTAACTTCAATTAAGTCATCAGGTCCTGACCCACGAAGGAGGGCTTCCTTTCTCTTCCTGATCTCGAAAAACTTACCTTGCCATTGTTGGTGGTGCTTCAATACCTGGAACTCTTTCTACTGGCTCAAATGCTTACTTTGGTGCTATAGGTGGGTCTGGGTATCGGTCTTCTTACCGAGGTGGTGGTTATACAGGTGGTGGATAAGCAGGATAAGCTGGATCAATGACTGAATCATCTACTTCAACGAATGCTTATGGAATTGGAAGGGATGCACCTAGAGACAGAAGAAGGGATGCATTTGGGTTTCGATCATAAGGAACTGGATAAGGAATTGGGTCAACCGGATATACTTCTACTAGGTAAACTATGAGTGATTCTATGGATGCTTCTGGACAAACTATATCTTCTATTGTCACTACTCTAGTGGGGTATGGATCTTTGACTGAAGCTACTAGTCCTAGATAAATGTGTGCTTCAGCGGGCTCTGCTTCAAGCTCTCGAGATGGATCTAGATCTTGCTCACAAAGGTATGGGTCTTTATCTCTAAAGTAATAATCACGATCACAAACATCAGTATATGTGACTCAGTAAATTGCTTCACCGACAAAATTAACAGGGTATGCTGGGCAAGATGGTAGGGGATCTGGGTCTTGATTTGGAAGGTATGCTACCTTTGCTCTAGGTATCTATGCCTAGCTAGTTTATACTATTGCCTTTTCTAGTGGAACAAGAAGGGGTGTTACGGACTCTATAAATGGATGGGGTGTCATGGGCTTAGATGCCTCTGCCTTTGCTTCTCACATAGCTTCTGTCTTTGCTACTTATGGGTATGGATCTGATATATATGGATATAAAGCCACACGAAGGGAAGCTTTGACTAGTAATGCCTATGCCTCTAGGACTAGTGCTCGGTCAACAAGGTATAGATATGAAACTAGATCATTGATTGGACCTGGATCTGTAAGGTATGTTACTGATGCGTAATTTGAATAAGTTATTCGTGATGTTGATGCTGCTACTAGGTATGGATCTCTATATATATCTTGATCTGGAAGACCATAGTATTGGTCTCACTTACGATCTTTATCTGGAAGGTATGCTAGACGAAGTGGTAGTGGGTAAGCTAGGGCGGGAAGCGATTCTAGACAAAGGGGTAGTGGATAAGAGGATGGTGCTGATGGAGAAACTGCTCCTGTTGGGTATGGAACAACTCGTGTTGATGTCTCTACTTATGTTGTTGGTCTTGGACTTGCTCCTGCTCTTGGGTTTTGATCTCGATCTGGATCTTCACCTGGATCCTCTGAAGCTAGATCATGCTCATCAGGCACTGCATCTGAAACATCTGGAACATCTGGAACAACTACAAGAACCAAAACTGGAAAATCTACAGGCTAATATGGATCTTGGTCTCTATCTCGTCCTGGAACTGCTCTTGGAGCTTTAACTGCATCTTGAATTGCTTCAATAGCTTCAATGGATATTGTTGCTAGCTTTAGATATTCTCTATATACAAGACATATTGGTGCTTGCTCTGCTGTTGGTGCTACTGGATAAACTTATGGATCGACTGAATCAACCGTATCAACCTATAGCTTTGGACCTATAGGTTCTGTATATTTCGAATTAACTGGATATCAATATGCTTCCTCTGTCCCTACCTTCGTTATTGATTATGTCTTTGATATGAGTCTAGATCTGTTGTAAGCTATGGCTAGTACTAAATCAACAGAGGCGACTGATTCAACTGCTTCATTTGGACCACTTGTCTCTGCTCCTTCCTTTGATGCTTATAGATCTACTACTGGTGTATCTGGCTCACAATCTGGATATGTATCTAGATATGGAACCTAGCGAAGTGAAGTTGCTACTGATGGATTTGGATCTATATATTTATCGATTGGATCAACTAGGTAAACTACTTGTGTTATATCTATATACGATGTTATTGGCGCTACTTTGACTGGATCGACTAGTTAATCTGGACCTGGATCTAGGTATGTATCTGCTAGGTAAACTAGTACTGGGTCTCGCTCACAAAGGGATGGATCTCTAATAGGATATGTTATGGTTGTTGATGGCTCTCGCCTTACGAATCTCATAACGACAGTATTTGTCTCTATAAACCAAGCTATATACACTATATACAAGCTAATTCTCTTTAGAAACAAAATAGAAACAAGAGAGAAGAAAGCAATAAAATAAAGCAATAAGCAAGTAAGAAAGCCAAGTAACCAAGCTAAGAACACAGACAACAAGCTAAAAAAGCTAGTCAGTCAACAAGTAGGTAAACAAGCTAGTAACAAGCCAAGATCAAGATTCTCTCTATATTATCTATAAGATACAAGCTAATTCTCGTTATAATGACCAAGCAATAAGCAAGCTAGGGAAGAAAGGAAATAAGCTAGGTAATAAGCTAGAAAATGACGTTGCAATAAAACAACTAGGCAATAAGAAACAATAATACTATAGACAATTAGCTAGAAACAAGCAATGTAATAAGCTAGAAGCAATAAGCCAATGTAAGCTAGCTAGTCTAAATTTTAGAAAGCAACAAACGATAAGAAGCTAAAACTAAGTAGTTAGGCCATAGATGATAATTTGGAAGGAATTTTCATCTCATGAGTTCTGCTTGGATGATGCTGAATGAATTGACAAGCTTTCCTAGGCTGCCAAATTAGGTCAAATCAATCTTTTTGGTACAAAATACAAAATCCAATTCACCTGTTTCAATTGCTTCTCCCACAGATTACTTGTAAGAACATACTGCAAACTTGAATAAGCCATGGAAACAAGCTAGTATCCTTGCAAAAAACACAAATATAGCCCACAGTTCTTGACCCAATTACAAATCCAATTGGCCGAGTGAAAGCAACATCTATAGTGTGTTCCGAGATTTTTCACATTCCAGGCATAGTTTCATTTCCAAGTCGTGATCGAGATCAAAATATTGGTTTGGGAGCTTCAAATTTTGTTTATGATGATCGTTATTAAGTTTATGTTTTTCATGATCGGGATGAAGAGCCAGATGTTCCAGATCAAAATTATGATATCCTATCATTACCCTGCCTAGTAGCCATTACTTTAGATTCTTATATTTAGTTTCATTATGCTTCTGATAGAGACTTCGATCTTTATTCTGTTAAATCTATTAAAGATTCATATCCAGTTACTAAGTGAATCTGTAGCTAGTGGATCAATAATTGGATTTCGATCTGTAACTAGAGGCTCTGAGGTTGTTGGTGGTGACTATGTTGCTAGTGATAGTGCAAATTTCACCCCTGTGATGAGGTAAACAATAGGTTGTTATGCGAGATTGAATATGAAGAGGATGGGGAAGATGTTGGTTTATTCATTGTTGTTCCTAGTGGTGTTGTTTTGGATAAACTAGTGTTCCTATGTTGGGTGTTGCTTTGTTCCTTCTTCTTGATTGGGTGATGTGCTGGCTCTTTAACAAGCTATCAAACTGAAATAGATGCTTCTATATTCCGATATGCGACTGGAAGACCTGAACCGGAGTATTGATGATATGAAAAAGGTGTTGGTTGAATTGGTTAGCCCTCTAACTGAAGATGGTTCAACTCCCGGTGGTTCTAGGCCATAAAGGGTTTCAACTAAATTTGAAATTGGTGGGATGGGATCTTAATCTATGATTGGCTCTACTCCCTTGAACGATATTGATAACCTGCATGAGTAGAATAGATATTAGTATACCCAATAGCTAAAGAACCAGTTGATAAGAAGAGCTAACCTGTGGCGTTGGGGTGAAGCTCTAGCTGGGTTGGCTAATATGTACCCGATCAATATTTGCTAATTTGTAGAGGGAAGAAATAGCTTATGAGCTGAGGTTTCTTCATTACTAAGTGGTTGGGAGGAATTGATCACGCGGATCTCCGCCCTTGTGTTTCTAATAGAGAAATATGATGTGTAAAAGCTAGTGATTATAAGGAATAGGTATTATGATAGCAAAGGAGGAGATGGATCAAAATGATGGCTAACGTGATGGCAATGTTATGCGGAACAAACAACTTAGATATTGATTTGGTGAAACCCCAAGGTTGAGATGAAAAATTAAAGGTGGTGGGCTAAAAGTTCTAATTGACGTATAGGGATGATTTCTTAGTGAAATGAGGTTAGTTGGGCATTAGGGGTGTTCCTTTGTTTTGAGTAATGAATGAAGATTTTTGTTCCTGCTCAGAGATAAATATAAGTATCATTCATAGATAAATCTAAGTTTGGGGATTGGGCTTCAAGTATCTAATTTCCCTAAGTACAGTTTAGGGCTACAAGGTGTTAAAAGCATGGAATTCCTAGACTAATAGAGCTAAGATTTTTTCTATTCCTCTACTAAGAATAATTAAGATATTATTTCATTACTAAACTAATATAATCCTAAGTATAAGATTCCTAATTGAGAGTAGGTAATGATACTATTAGAGGAGTCCCTTATAGTATTGATTGAAGCAACACTACCAAGAATTACTAAGATAGTATAATAGATTCTAAGTAGAGTATGAGTAAGTCTAAGATTAGTATGAGGAATATTATGATATTCTACTCTATTAATCATTTTAGTATTAGAAATATATGCACTATTATATAATATATTAGGAATATAAAGGATATTATACTCGATTATTTCTTTTAGTATGAGGTATTTTATATCATGCTCCTTCATCAACTAGATCTGGTTCATTGACTGGATCACCAACCCCATCTACTAACTATGTTATCTTAACTACCTATATGGGGATATGGTTATGGATATGTTGGGTGTCGATCTCGAAATGTATCTGTACCTGTCCTTGCTTATGATGCAACAGGCTCTGCTGCCGTCTCCTCTCCCGTATTTCCTCCTGGTTACTTCTATGGTCTAATTTCTACTTTATCAATTTCCTTTGATGTGCTTTCTATTTCTACCTTTACCTTTCTCTCTGCTCAATGTCCAGACTCTGTCTCTATGCGATATCCAAGGGCGCTTAATACTGGTTATTTATATCACTGATTTGCTCGAGATGTTACCAGGTCGGGTAACAAATATTGCCTCCCTAACTTAGACTTTCTCCTTTTCTTTAACTGCTCCTTATGGTGGAAAAACAAAACTACTACGAGAGCCAACAACAAGTGGAGGGGTCAACAAAGGAATACTAACCTGCTACCAATTACGAAAAATGAAGCCAGAAATACATGCATATTTTCCCTGAGTGTTCCGTAAAGGTGTGAATCATACGGCCAATACATAGATCAGTTGTATAATAAATCACGATAAAAAGATCACTATGCCCACCTATATTCATTTCCATGAGGAGGAGAACACTTCTCCATCCTGTGACCTATGAAGGGTGAAAGCACTGACAACAAAAACTAGAACTGCCGCATGGAGCTATCATTTTTAAAAATTTATGGGAGGTGTTTCAGATAACTCCTTGGTTTCACATTTTGGTAGGTCCTTATATGCCTTTCCGCATCTCCATAGGGAATAGGACCTCACCACTCACATCCCATCTCTACATATATAATTTTCTTTTTTTGATTGGGGAAATAGCAAAATGAAGAAGGGATCGTTCCTATCCAGCTAGAGGGGAAGCAATGGAAATTGACTAAGCTACTGAGAGTTGAAGGCAGGGCCATAGCGAAAGCCTTATATCAAGTCTCACTGGGTCTACCTATACCGTCCATCAATGCTTATCTTGACCGGGGAAGAATACTGACTGTACGAATGTAGGTCCAAGTTTAACGTATTGAATAAGCACCTTGCCCGATGCAGACAAGTGATTTTCAATTCCTTTATATAGATTAATCAAAACCTCTTCGTAACTAATACCCTACACGCCCGATGTAATCACATAGGAGCTTTAGTTTAGTTGATCAATGTGATATTTTTTACCTTCCTGCCCTAGCGTATACATTTCTATAACAATCATTCAATCTAGTTTCTCACTCTGAGGCTTTGTTAGCACAGTAGCTTTGGAATCATGCTTCAGACCTATTGCATCTTAGGAAAGGCTTTGGACTAGTTGCATTGGGATCAGGCTCCCTCTGTTGTCCTTGGACCCTTTGTTCACTACTTGTGGAAGTTTCAATCAATTATAGATTGATCGATCAGTTCATGCTTCGTTCGGGCATGCTCAGCCAGTTTGTGAGGAACTATATATGGATCTTATTATGGTTCATTTCCAGCTGGATCCGTAAATGTCTCTCCTTCTTCTACTTCCACCTTTTCTACTTTATTCTTTTGCTTTCCTTCTTCTTTCTCCCTGTCTTTGTCTCTGCTACTAAAGAATCAGCCTATGCCTAAGGTACTTCTGCAGCCTCTCTTGCTACTGGTATTGGTTTCCCCTGGTCAATTGCTTCTGAGTCAATGGATTAGGCTAGCCTCTACCACCTCTACTGCTTCTGCCTTTACTTATGCTTTCGAAGAATCCTTTTCCTCTCTAGCTGCCAGGTCAACTCGATCAAACGGATCTATGGATGTAGGTGGTGGGACTGGATGTAGAATGAGTTATGAAATGGACTTTTTCAACAAGCGAAGGTGTGTTGTCTCTCCCGTTCATGGATTGAATGTTACTGAATCTACTCGATCAAATAGCTCTGGATATTTTTATGGGATGGGCTATGGCTCTCAACCTGGAAGGGAGGCTACTAGATCTATAATTGGCTATTAGTCAATTTATGGAATTCAATCTTTATATGCATCTAAATCTTCTATTTATGGAACTTGAACTCGATCCGCAAATGGATCTTCTTCTATAATTTGATCAAGATAAAAAACTGCTAGAGAGCTAGAAGCATGTTGTAACCTAGTGATTTATCTATGACATAAAAGGGGCAATGGAATTGAATTTGGAACCAGACGCACTTGTCAATTTTAGAAACAAAACCAGACACACCTTTTTAGGGCATGGAGCATTTCAATGTGTCAACCATACATAGTAATGGGTGTTTGACTAGGTAAAATACCACCTCTTCCTGTTTCTATGGTTTTGGTTCTTCGATTGGATCATTTTCTACTCGGTCTCAATCTTGGTTTTAAACTACAGGTGAATCTACTACATCTGTGTGGGGTGGTGGTTCTTCACCGGATACTGAAATTGGAAGGAATACAAATAACGTAGTTATACAACACTACAAGGGATGAGGAGAAATATATATTCCATCTCTATTGTGCAAACATATGGAGAATAATCACACATATAACTATACCTTACCCTATATTTTCCCATAGTATCAACGACATAGTAGCCTAGGAATTCTAGTCGATATTACATAAATAATAAGCCGTTGGGTCGCTCTCCTTCGGACCCGGAAAAAATGCTTAATTAATTAGTAAGCGAGTGCAATTCATCTATAACAGAGAGGAAGAGAGAATGGAGGCTAAGTCACATCCCATTAGCTAGAAATGGAAGAGAAACAATGATATAACCATAACAATACCACAATAACACCTGAATAATAACAGAATAGCACCAGAAAGAACACTTTTATTACTGAGAGCAATGTTCAGTTGCCTCTTCGAGGGGGCAACCTCCAGCAGAGCAGAGCTCTATGAAAATAATATCCAAGAAAAAACTTCTCATACCCTCTACTTTTATTTATACTAAATCTATCTATCCAAAAGAACCATCTAGAGGAAGATCCTTCTAGAAGCAAAAGCTTCTATTAGGTCTTCTTACATTTGATTTATTCTTCCTTACTTCTAGGCCTTATTAATATTGGCCTTTATTACATGGAATTATATTATTCTACCTGCATGAGGGGTTAAGGAGGTTAGGTCCCTAACATTCCCTCCCTCTTGAAGAACAACCTTGTCCTCAAGGCTTCAGATGAGGGAATTGTTGTAGAATTGTGGTTGGCTTGCAGGTGGCATCTTCTAGAGGTGTGTATTTCCATTAGACTAACACTTCCTGGATGGTGTGTTCATGGATATGACACTCTCTCTGGGTCGAGACTTCTTGTGGCTACAACCATATGGAACCTTTTTCATCCAACTCAGGAAGTCTAGTTTGAGTTTGGCACTTAGTTCCAATCACCTTCTTTAAGCAAGAAACATGAAAAACAAGATGGAGCTTCGACTAACTGGGTAGAGCTAACTGATAGGCCACTGATCTCACACGCTTAAGAACTGTATAAGGACCATAACGTTTGGGTGCAATTTTTTGACAGTGTTGAGATTTGAGTGAAGTCTGCTTATAAGGTTGTAGTCGAAGAAATACCTGGTCCCCTTCAACAAAATGGAGTTCTGAACGACCTTGATCTACTTGTTGCTTCATGTGATTTTGAGCCATGACCAAATTGTCTTTGAGGGCATGAAGAATAGCCTCTTAGATTGTAAGAGTGGTTTCAACCTCCTGAACCTTTGAGACCTATGGAATATAGGAAAGAACTGATGGGGGATTTTGGACATAAACCGCTTCAAAAGGAGTCATGCGAGTAATCATATGGTAAGATGTGTTGTACCACCATTCAGCTAGGGGTAGCTATTGATCCCATCGATGTTGCCTCTCAGATGAAAAACACTGCAAATATGTTTCCAAACACTTGTTGACAACTTCAGTCTAGCCATCTGTCTCGGGTGATAGGCAACGATGAGATGTAATTGGGTGTCCTGTAGCTTGAACAACTCTTGCCAAAAATTGTTGGTGAAAGTGGGGTCTCTATCAAAGACAATAGAATTAGGCATGCCATGAATATTGAGGATATTATCCATGAATATTTGAGCTACTATGGTGGAAGAGCACAAAAATGAGCATATTTGGAGAGACGATCGACTACCACCATGATGACTGACTTATTGCCTAATTTAGGTAAGCCTTCAATGAATTCCATTGAAATATCTCACCAAATAGCAGGAGGAATCATAATTTGTTCGAGTCTGCCTGAATATTTGACCGTTTCTCCCTTGTTGCATCGACAAACCTCACATTCAGCCACAAAGGTGTGGACGTTATGTTTCATACCTTCTCAGAAAAAAAGAATGTTTGACCCATTCATAGATTTTAGTAAATATTGAATGCCCTGTTGTGGGTGAGGCATGAAGTTCAGAAAGAACTGTAGATTTAAGTTGGGATTTCTTGCATAAATTCAAACAGAATTTGTAGCGAAGCTCTTCATTATGCCAAGAGTACCCTGAAGAAACTGAAGAATTGTGTTGCAATTGTTGGAGCAGGATAGAAATTTTGGGGTCTTACAACCATTCCTGACGAACAGCTTGGAGTTAATCTGGTACAATGAAGGAGAGGGAGAAAAGGGACCCATCTTCTTCATATTTCTTGGAAAGAGCACCGACCACTACATTTTCCTTTCCCTTCTTGTAAATGATCTTATAATCATATCCAAATATCTTGGTCACCCATTTTTGTTGCGTTGGGGATGAAATTCGTTTTTCCAGAAAATAATTGAGAATTTGATGATCAGTTTTGATTTGGAATCATTGACGAAATAAATAAGGACGCCAGATATCCATAGCATGCAGAATAGCTAGCATTTCATTTTCATAAATGGATTGGACCAAATGTCGCTTTGAAAGTTGTTTGCTAGTGAAGGCCAAGGGCCTGCCATTTTGGACACCGACTATATGCTCCATGAAATCTTGCTGCCAAGAACATATCAAACCTTCGATAATTCAAGAATAGATATAGCCTTTGCTTATTCAAGTTGGATTTTCTTCGACTGGGATGGTTCATTACATGGTTTCAATAGCGAAGAAGAAACCAGTGGAGGTACATCTGTCGAAGGGGAAGAAACCAGTGGAGGTACGTCTGTCGAAGGGCATTTTAATAGTGACTTTAATATTCTTCGTCTTTTAGACTGAGGTTCAGAAGAATGATGATGATGATGATTAACGTCCACTAAGACTAAATTGATCTATCAAAAGGTAAAAGTAAGTGATTACTTGTGATTCTTTAGAATAGCTCGAGCCTTTGCTTATTTAAATTGACATTTCTTCTACTGAAATGGTTCATTACACGGTTTCAACAGGGAAGAAGAAACCAGTGGAAGTACCTCTGTCGAAGGGGAAGAAACCAGTGGAGGTATGTCTGACCAAGGGCATTTTAATAACGACTTTGATATGGATGTTATCCTCCGTCTTCTAGACTGAAGCTCAGAAGAATGTAATTAGATCGATGAATTTATAAATTTAGTAGGGATTTTATCTGTGATTTTGATAATATTGATTTTAACATTTTCATACTAATGATGAATGGATATGTAATTTTAGTTGTATACTTTTAGTTGATATTAATAATTAATGGATATATAATTCTTGTTAAGTATATATAGAGTGTTTTATCGGTTTATTTATGCATTTAGAAAGATAATTTAAATAACAAAAAATAGAGGTTTTGTCCAGATTTAAATAGCCTAATTCCAATCAGAAACATCAAAAGGTAAAAAGTTTAACCAAACATATAAAATAAAATTGGAAAAAATTATATAAAATTTTAAAATTTAATGTAATATATAATAATTATAATGTTTTTAATAAATTAAATCTTATTTTAAATTAATTTTGAATGGTATAATTTCTTTTCTATTTTTTTTTATCTTTTCTCTTAAATAAAAATGGATTGATAATTATATTATAAAAATAATAAAATTATGTTTAAAGAATTTGTATTATAAAAATAATTCATATTATTTATTTTTTCACTTTATTATCCTTTTTACTTAAGTAAAGAGAATCTAAAAAAAAATCTCCAACTTTAAAACAAGTATTCTCTAAAATGTATTAAAAAAAAAAAATTGAATGACTAAGAATATAAAAACCTAGACAAAGTA
>JZKD02S2197595.1:326759-337658 GCA_000966675.3 Picea glauca | reverse complement strand
TATATATATATATATATATATAAACTTTTACACATTTTTAAATTCCATTCTAAAATATTTTGGAGCAAATTAATGAAAATAACAAGATCCCTTGAAGGATTGGAATTCATACTTGAAGAAGCTCTATGAATTCCCTAATGTTGTAAATAATATTCACGTTTTTATTGTAGAGTATCACTTTTTCATATTTTAGAAGGCATAGAGTTTGGAGTCAAATGAATTATAAAAGGGAGAGCAAAAGATATGGAATCCAATTAAATAGAAACCCTAAAATTGGAATCTCACATTCACAAGCTCTTTAATATCTAAGTTAAATAGGGTTTCCCTAAACCACTGAATTAACCCTATTTTAAAAATGAGGATAAAAACAAATACTCAAATTATAGAATCATTATGATTAACCCTCTTTTAACAAGTTATATTAATACAAAATAATTAAAAAAAAACAAGATTAGTATATGGTTAGAAAACCACGGAAAACGTGCTAAAGACTAAGCATATTTTAGAAGCTATTATTAGTCCCTCCCCGGGACTATAGCATTTGATTCATATCCATTAGTTTTCCTTTAACTAAGTATTTTTCTTGTTGTCCAATGTTGTACATATCCTTAACAAAATAATTATTTTTTCATAATATTTAAATTACTTTTATCACATATCTCATTCATGTCTTGTGAAGAAGCTCTAACCAAATGCAAATTTTCAATCTTAGGTTATACCTAAGTTTTGAGTTTTTGAGTTTTAACACGCACACAATGCATTTTTTTCCAAGCATAGATAACCTAAATTTGGAGTTTTAATCTTAGATAACTATGACATCTATTCATTGAGTCATTAAATTCATGTCATTGGAATAAATACATGTGATGGCATATATTGGATGTGAAGTGAAATGCAACCGCACCTTTTTTTTTTAATGATCTTGTAACTAAATTTGTAACGAAATTTACAATTATCACCATTTACCTTTGGTTATTCACTCTAGTTTGATTTCTCCTTTCTTTGGAGCCTCTTTTTTCCATCTCCATATTTCTTATCTCCTAATATATTTTAGGAGTTTCTTCCTCTGGGTATATAGGCTAGCTATACTATCTCTATAATTCTCTATAATTGACATAGATGTTTGTATTCATGAACGAAGTTCCATCATTTCCTTCTCCCTCTCCATGAGTTCCAATCTCTTTAACAATAATCTGGACCACTGAATCTCTGGTACAATGAAGCGGGTGGAGTTGGATGCACCCATAGTGGATGCATGCATAGTGAATGAAAATTGAGATCTTAACCACTTCAATGACATATACTTCTATTCCAATACTCAACTTTTTCATTTTTGGCCATTTTTAAAGCACTAATTACATTGCAACTATTTTGATTGTAAATTCATGCTCATGGTAATTATATGTTTTGATCGGGGATGATTTTAAGGATGAAAATTTATTTTAAAATGTATAAACCTTCACGAATCTTACTAATCCTTCATATGTCAACTATTAAGTGTTTGGAGATATTTTTGTAAAAATATTCAAATTTCTAAGGATTTTATATAGTTTGTATAAAAGTTTGGCTATTTTTAAGGTAAAATAATTTTATCCTATAGAATTTGGGCGAATAATTTTTAGAATAGCGAATCTCTTTTTGGGAAAAAGTTAATGGACGAGATAGAACATCTTGATCAATTTGGGTCACTCATTTTCCTCTATTCCTCTCAATCAATGTGGAAAAACAATTTCTATTAAATCTCAATTAATAAAGCACTACCCTTTGCAAGAGACTCTCATGACATCTCCACACACCTCAATATACAACATTGCAATGACTTGAAACAATGAAACATAACACAAAGAAATCATGACACACCTCTATTTACAACATTTCAATGAGTTGAAATAATGAAACATAGCCACAAACAAATCCCTCTATGACCCCCACATAGACCATTTTTGTCTATCTCTCAATGCCTTTTTGATGAACACAATTGTAGTTCCATATCCTAAGCTAAGAAACCTAACGAGTTCCAATAACGTGTTGAAATTTGATTGGAAAAATGTTTCTCATGGAGCATTTTACCCATCAAATATTGTTAGGATTTATAATTACTTGTAAAAAAACAAGTAATTTGTCAAATATACTTGGTTACATTGAAATGGTGGTTGGAATTATTTTAAATTGGAACTCTGATTGAATAAGTTTATTTATTTATTTTATTTTATCCATTATTCTGGAAGTCTCTTGATCCAGGTGGATATTGGTGGCCACCCACCTGTTCCAAATTCCAATTGGCTCATCTTGACAATTTTCAGTTCAACATGTTTCTCTGTAATGGGGATATTTCTTGTAATTGTGGGTTCTACACTTCCAGGGCTGTCTTGAAGCCTAAAAAAAAATCCAATAAGATAATGGTGGCCTCCCACCTATTCCAACTAGCTTATTTTGGAATTTTTCATGTCAGCACATCTTTTTGTACTTCCAGGGTCGTTTTGGGGCCCTAAACAAAGTTTTATTGGATTTTCACAATCAAAATATAGTCTTAGTCAGAGTTTTATGACACAATATGTACTTCTCAAAAATATCTTTCCAACGAGATATCACATGCCTAAAACAAAGAAGGTATGCAAAAGTTATGACCCCAAGAAGTTGATGCACTAAGTTACCCCAACAGGGCCCACATGACTTTTGGTGCTTCATCTTCTAGGGTTAGGTTTTTGGATGTCTAGGGTTTTGGAATTCATGTTTATTATAAAAATTCCTTCAGAGCCTCATTGTACTCATATTCTTGTGAATGAGCGTAGTCGTCACATCTCTTCTCAGATATAAAGGTGTCACCATTCTAGCGAGTCTTGCACTCTATACTTTTACAGTCTTAGTACATTTATTTCATTAATAGAAATCATGTATTGTTGTATTTCGTTGTTTCTGGAAATATTTATGTGTATTTCATTGTAATATCTCTACTTTCATTTCATTCTGAAAATAATCCAGATCATCTCTAGACTGATAACTGCTAGTAAAGAAGAATATGTTAGGTGATCCAATCGTATTGATTGATAATTCATTCACCTTGCAAGAATATTACGTTCAACAATTTGGGAAGGGGTTTACAGGTGTTATTCATTATTTGCTCGATGAATGTGGAGATTTCTAGAATAATGAAGAGATTTCTACCATCCATAGTAGAGGAATGTTAGGATAGGTGTGTCATGCACCTTGTAGTCATGTAGTGGAGCAATAAATAAGTGTTGAGAAATAATAGGGAGTAAATGTTGAGTAGTGGGAAGGAATAAACATGGATTACTAGTAAGCAAAGAATGCTAAGCAACAATAGTTGGCCAATTAATTGCTACATGTTTCTAGCATGTAGAATTGGAAAACCATAAATTGTTTTTGGTTTTGTGATGCCTATTTATTGAGCTGTAGGGTTGGATGAAAACAATGTGTGAGCGTTAACTTACTATTATGATGTTGAAATTACTTTGGAATCCTTATGCTACTATTGAACACTCTTGTTGAGAGCATGCGACTTTGTAATGTATTCTAACCATTTAGTTGCATAATAATACATTGAACATGATTTAGAGTGTGGGGTTTTTATCCTAGAAGTGTTTTCTCTGGGAAATTATTGTCTAATGGTTGTGTGTTTATGTGTTTTTTATTACTGCAATTATGTTCATTTAATTTTTGCACATTCTTATCTCATTGATTAGTGTAGGAACTGTATTTCCACTTCTTCTTCCTTTAATTTAGCATCAAATCTTAATCACCTTGGATCCAAGGTGTTAGGGACATGGTTTTTTGATCTAATCTTGGTTTGAGTGGGAGCTTGCATAGGATGAAATCTTGTCGCAAGGAAATGGCGATAACATCTAGATTAGAAATGGAGAAGTTTAATGGCACTAACTTTGAACTGTGAAATTTTAAGATGGAGGATCTTCTCGTAAATCAATATCTATTGATTGTATTATTTGGAACCAAACCCTTTTGTATGAAATATCAAGAGTGGGTGGTGTTGGAGTAAAAAGTGAGAACCCTTATTAGACTTTGTTTGGTCAATTTGGTATTATTGAATGTTTAAAAAAAAAAACTGTTGCAACTCTCTAGAAGAATTTGGGTTATTTGTATTAGGCTAAATCATTGGTTGTTAGACTTTTTTTGTAGAAAAAATTGTTTTCCTTAAGAATTGGTGATGGTGATTCTATAATTGAGCTCTTGAAAGAATTTAATACTATTATGACCTAGTTTATCTTAGTTGGAGTGAATATGAATGAGGAGGATCAATGTATGACCCTTTTATGTTCTTTTCTAGATTTGTGGGACAATCTGGTAATGGCCATTGGAAGCATTGTCAATATATTGGTTTTTGATGAGGTTATGGTTTCTTTATTCTCAGAGGAGGTGAGGTAGAAATATTTTGAATCCACCAATGGGGATTTGGTTTTTCATGGAGGAAAAATGGAGAAAGGAAACAAGAGAGAAAAAGGTATATCCAAATCCCATGCGAGACATAAGTTTCTAATATCAGAAGTTGGGACACTTTGCTTACCAGTGTTCTCAAGGGGAAGGAAAGAGAAAAAATCATGCACATGCAACATATATGGAAGAGTCTACATATCAGAAGAAGACAAGGGAAATAAAATATGAAGAGTGTGTCTTTATCTCAACTCTCACATGTACCATCACTCAAGGAAGTGATATTTGGATAGTGGAAACTGGTGTTTCCAAGCACATGAATGGGTTCCTAAATTCTCTTACAAATTTGACATAAAATATTTTATCCCTTCAGGTGGAACTTGGAGATGATTCCAAGCATGCAATAAAAGGAGTAGGAGAAGCCTCCTACCGGCTTGATTCAGGTAACTCTATTTCAATAAAGGATGTATTGGTTGTACAAGGTTTAAAGAAGAATTTTCTCTCTATCTTTTCTTTAGAAGATCAAGGATTCATAGTATCTTTTGTTGATGGCCACGTCCTTCTATGGCCTAAGGGTTCAAGTATATATTCAACTATTGTGATTGATGTCCGAGAGGGAGGATTTTATAAATTAAAGGGACACCCATCACAATCCCTTGTACACAACAATATTATCTCTAGTGAGCTATGGCACCAAAGACTTTCTCACCTCAACTACAAATCCTTGCCAATTTTGAGCAAGATAGTTACATGTCTACCAGATTTGCAGGTGGAGCATGGTGGAGTATGCAAAGGATGTGCACTTGGAAAGAATGCCAAGGGAATTTTTCCAAGTAGTGGCAATAGGTCCAAGGGGATCTTGGTCATTATAAATTCATATGTATGCAAACAAATGAGAGTACCATCTCTATGTAATTTTTTTTACTATGTCACTTTTATTGATGATTTCTCACGTAGAAAATGGATCTATTTCTTGAAAGAAAAAGATGATGTTTTTAAAATAAGTTTCAAGAATTAAAGGCTTTAGTAGAAAATCTCTCTGGAAGAAAGATTAAATTTTTTAGGTCATATAATGGAGGTGAATACACCTCAAATGAGTTCAAGTATTTTTGCAGAGAAGGAGGGATTAAGAGGGAGCTGTCAACTCCATACAACCTCCAACAGAATGGAGTTGCAGAGAGAAAGAACAAATCAATTGTATAAGAAACTAGAGCAATGATCCATGACCAAAAATTACCCATGCAATAATGGGAAGAAACATATAGTATAACTGTACATGTATAGAACATAAGTCCTCATAAGATATTGGGGAACAAGACACCAGAAGAAGTCTTCACCGGAAAGAAACCATAATTCAACCACTTAAGGATATTTGGTTGTGCAGTGTACATAGATGTTCCCAAGGAAAATAGAAGAAAACTAGAGCCTTTAGGAAAGAAGGGTACTTCGTTGGATATAGTGAGACTTCCAAAGATTATAAAATACACATCCCTCAACAAAGATATATTGAGATTAACAGGGATGTCACCTTTGATGAAGAAGAAAACTTCAGGAAATATAGAGAGTCTCACATGGATGAGGCTCTAAAGGATGCAGTGATGATTGACTCTACTCCAAAAGAACATATCCTAGAAGATCATAATGAGATAGTAGAGCCAGAGATAGCGGTAGATCCACCCAAGAGACCAACATTGATCCAGAACCCTTTGCAGGAATAAAAAAAACATGCAACTCCTAGTGAATCCTTTAGACAGAGAAAGAGAACACATAATTTTTCCATCTATGTGACACTGATGAGTAAGATCATTGATTCATAACCTTCCACTTATGAGGAAGCTGAAAAACAATAAGTGTGGAAGGATTCTATGATGGAAGAGTACCAATCCATCATGAATAATGATGTGTGGGAAGTGGTTCCGAGACTAGAAGGGAAGTCAGTGGTGACTTCCAAGTGGATCTACAAGATCAAACATACTGCATATGGAGGAATAGAGAAGTACAAATATAGATTTGGCTAGAGGAATCTCCCAGAAAGAGGGACAATATTATGACGAAACATTTTCTCCAGTATCCAGGTACACTTATATTAGATATATTATTTCTATTGCTTCTATTATGGGCTGGAAATTATACCAGATGGATGTAAATATTGGTTTCTTGAGTAATGTCATTAAGGAAGAAGTGTACATAGAGAAGCCACAAGGTTTTGTAATCTATGGGAAGGAGTCCCATGGTTTTAAATTGAAGAAATCTTTGTACAAGCTTAAGCATGCACCCTATAACACCCCAGGTTTTGAACCCCCATTGTAAATAATGTATTGTTACAATGTTGAGAGGCCATAGTTCCCAAACAAATATTAAAAGGCCAGTGTTCCCAAGACATGTAATTTTTTTATCATTATTAATAATAAATACACGGTTGGCTTCTTGACAGACAAGGACTAGAGTTATAGGGGGCTATGATTCCACAAGAGAGGGGGCTTGAGGGGCTAAATTTTTATTTCCTATTTGAATTTCCATTTTTGTTTAAGGGAGGGGATCGGTTACGTGAGCTTCTTGGGGAAGGCCAGGAGGTTCTTGATTTCCCCACGAAGTTACTTAAACCCACCTCTGGTCTGATGGGGGGCTTGGTCATTGGCTCTTTCACTCCTTCACTTCTGCATTCACACCATTCTATCCCTCACGCACTTTCATGCACGCACCTCCATGCACCCACTTACTCATTCATTGATCCATCTGTCATCCGCATCTTGGCTCAGGGAAAGGGAGTCGAACTGCTGAAGATTAGCCACAGGGTAGTTGGTTGTAGTGGTCACTGGTGTGATCCAGTCGTGACATGAGGTCGCATGTATGAGATGTGTTGGCCTGTGTCCATCATTGCTCACAGTTGTGAGTCCTGAGAGTTCCAGCATTGAGATTTTGGACTAGTTCTGTTAGAGCCCGAATTAAGGAGAAGGATTGTCTGAGGGACTGCATGGTAGAGAAGGGTGGAGTTTCATTCTCTTGGGTGGTGCAAGATTGGTACTTGGATTGTTGTGAGAACTGGGAATCCTGTGAGAGATTGGGTGCTAACTAGTTTGGGAAGACAAGTAACACTCTCGAACCGTCCTTGTGGATTCATAGCCCTGGCTCAAGGGTGATGTTGTTGTTGAGACTTGGAACAATAGTGTCTACGGTTGGGTGGAACGTTCTTGGTCTGCAACTAGTTGGTGTCATATTTCATAAAGATAAGTGCTCTCTGTTATGGTATCATTTACATGTATATGAATTTATTTCCGTTGTGTATATTTAATTGACTCTTTAGACTATGCATGCTTGCTAAATATTACTGTGCATGTTGTTAAAGTCTTTTATTTTGTGCATCTGTAAATCAAAAAAAGGTATTGGTAAGAGAAAGAATTCCAAGGGCGGGCTTGCAAGTAGCGTACCCCATCCTGTGGGTGGCTGGGTATGTTACAATTTGGTATCAGAGATTTTGGTTGAAACATCGAGCTGGTATGGGCCAGGTCTGTTGGTCAGAGTCTCAGGGTCAAGATCGAATTCTGACAGTGGAGTTGAAAATCTCAGGAGGAATGGCGTTGCAGAATCTACGTGGGAGATAGAATGTCAGAGACACATGTAAGGGGTTTGAAGGATTGTGACCATCCCCTTCGAATTCAGGAGCGATTTCCACTATAGGATCAGGAGAGATCTAGGATCGTTGGATCAGAGCACATGTGAACAAGGGTCATCTGATGAAAATGAAGCAAGGGTTAAGGTCACAACCATCGGATCCCATCAGAGAGTGAGATCAACAGATAGGAGGCATTGTCGGGAACTGAGTTGCACGAGAGATAATTTCCCAAGGTAGTCCCACAATCCAAACCATGGTTTCCCCAAGGGGTTACGTGTCAGCATCAAGAGAATTGCGGGGCAAAAAGCGGGTTAATCCAAACCGTCGATACATGCCCCCACAAATTGAAAGGCATGTAGTGATGCGACAGGTTAGAGATCGAACATCGAAACTTCGAATGGTCAAAGTAGTTGGGGATCATCAATCCATAGGAGGACACGCGTCAACCAATCATGTGATTTGGGTGAAAGCACTCTAGGAAAGAGAGAGCAAGGAGAAGTTGAGAGTTGAAACTCCCGAAGCCCGGAGAGATGGAGACCCGAAGTAAACATCGACTGTCAGATCATCTGGAGTAGATCCTGACCATTGATCACCAAGAGGTTATGTTTCAGCAGATTAGTAACTCTAGAGGAATCTGTTATAAAGGTTTTCAATTGAGATTTGAGACTCCCGAAGCCCAGAGAGACGGAGAGATGAAGTAAATATCGACCATTCGATCATCTGAGAGGATCTTATCCATCGATCTACCAAGAGCCACGCGTCACCAGATCCAGGGCTTCGAATAAAAGCCAGTGGGGCCAGATAAGTTTTGAAATTTGAGATTTCTGAAGTCTGAAGACCTGAAGTAAGCCTCAACCGTTATATTAAGGAGGACACGTGGTGTAGATCCATGGACTCTGGGTGAAGACTCAGAGTGAATCTTAGTCATTCGATCCAAGAGGACACATAGTGACAGATTGGCCAGTTCGAGAATGCGGAGTTCGAAAGAATTGGAAGTGTACTAGAATGGAAACTCTCGAAGTCCCGAAGCCTGAAGAGATGAAGTGATGGGGCATGATGACATCACCTGGAGGTGATGTGGACCCCAGAATTTCTGAAGTGACGTGGCTTGCAGACGCCACCTGGGATGACGTGGACACATGGAATGTGTGCCACGTGCCAGTAAGTTTTGAGCATTTGGAGTATTGAAAAGTCAATTAGAACATGAAACATGTCACCCACATGATTGGGCCACGTGTCCGCTTCCATTGTTTCTCCACGTGGCAACAGATCTTGTAGTTCAGAGACTAGGCACTCCAGAGGGGAAAGATGTGATAGCTAGCGTTGGATCAAAAAATCTCGAAGGCCTGAAGGCCAGAGTATGTATCGACCGTTGATTCTAGAAGACAGATGTTGAAGGATCGTCGACTTCGGGTAAAAGCACTCTAGTAGAAAGTGCAGGAGGAAGGTTTGAAACTTCCAAAGCCCAAAGAGACGAGGCGATTCACAACCACTGATCTGTGGGGGGACACTCGTCGGTAGATCATGAACTCTAGGTAAAAGTGTTCCGGGAGGAGGAAAGCGATGAAAGTTGAGACTCTTGAAGCTCGGAGTCCCAAAGTGGATCTCGATCGTTGATCATGAAAGAGGACGAGGACCGTTGATCTGGTCCTGGCTGAAAGTTCAGAAGTCTCGAAGCTCTAAAAATGCACTTTTTCAGCTCAGCGCAGGGTCTTGGTCATGGTCATATGTAGAATTGGGAGATGAGGGAAGGAGGGATAAGGGTTGAATTGGTTGTCTTTGAGACAAAAAGGTGCTAAGAAAGGATTTAGTTGCGGTTTCTAATCATGGTAACCTGGTGTTAGTGTCGGAAGTCACTCCTGGATTGCTTGCAGGAGCAGAGCCCGACACCCATCAGTTTAATGTTACGATTTGTTTAATTGGGTGATCAAATGGAGATTAACTCAGACGATGTGGTTTCAACTCCGAAACTAGGCCAGGCATGCATGTGCGAGTGAGGTCTTAGGTAACTTCAGACAGTGAGTTGTAGTAAGGGTGAGAAGGGGGAAGATTTGTATCAGAGAAATGCAAAGGTCTGTTTTGAACATTAGGTTCCTAACAGATTGTAGAAGAAAACATCCAAACGCAGAAAACCAGAGAGAACAATAATGCCACAATAAATCCTTTATCATAACATAAATGCCACAATTCGTGTGAATGATTCGATCACAAACTCTCTTAGTGTAATATGAAAACTTAGATGGGAAAAGAAAGACTGTCTGCAATTAAACAAGAAATATTACATACAGATGCATAACCAACACTAAGATATCTGTTAAAACTTTACAATCGGGAGCTTCGCTCTACCATCGATAGATTACAAAATTACAAGGACTGAGCCTATATACTCAGGAAAATTTTCCTAACAGAGGCACGCCCAGTGACTCGCAGCTTGATGTCCCCTCAGTCAAACTTGTACTGATGTCTTCCTTTGAACGCCATCTTAACTAAGTATGGCCCATGCAAAGAGGGTAGTTGAACCATTAAATGTTGAGCTAGTGTGCGCGGACTTCTCTGTTGAGTTGAAGACTTCGGCATGGTGCCTTTGAGAAAATAGATACATAGGACTTCTTTGGGCGAATGGCTTGCCAGACCCTCCATGCTTCACAATTAATGAACGACGAGAGGTTTCAATCACCCCTTCTTTCTTCCATTTACTCCAAGTGGAGACCAGGATTGAAGTCAGGTCTGACGACAACTGGAGGTCATGATGTGATCTGGATTCTTTTCGGCACGAAATGAGAGCGGAGATATAATAAAGAAATGCACAGAGATATTGCGTATATCCAATAATATAATAGAAATATATCAGAGATGCAACCATAAACACAGAGATACAG
>JZKD02S2197595.1:308660-326709 GCA_000966675.3 Picea glauca | reverse complement strand
TAAGTTGGTGCATCAACTTCTCGGGGTCGTAACTTTTGCATACGATCTCCGTTTTAGGCGTGTGATAGCTCGTTGGAAAGGTATCGTCGAGGAGATTAATTTTGGGGCCTCAATCCTGCCTTTGGCTATCATTGAGAACCTCGATCTCGAAAAACCTTCATTTGGACCCTCAAAATGGCCCCGGAAGTTAAAACCTGCTAAAAATAGTAAATTACCAAAATGGTCAGAAAACTGTTTTGAGGCATTTGGAAAAGGTGGGTGGCCACCGATATCCACCTGGATCATGATGGGCCTTTCTGTGATTGAATTCGACGCTTCGGCCTCCATTGCACAACTCCCTCCCTTTCCAAGTTCCCACGGGCTGTGACCATGTGTCTACCCCCATGATGCTTTTCGACATTCACGAGAATGCAGGGGATGTTCCTTTCTCCTCGAAATAGTGATGAGCGATATGCCGAGACAACTCGATCTGGTGCCACGCGCCCTTCAAATCTGATGGTTCTAAACTCATCTGATACTGCGGTGGGCCCCGGGTACTGAATGCTCTCGCTACTTCGCATATCAGGACATGAGGGAACTGCTTTTTGTGCGTTGAAATCATGACGGGAGAAAAGGCGGGGGGCTCAATCGTGTGCTAGGTGTCCACTTCAAATGGATGACTGATATTACCCCCGATAATGTGGGCCCACCTTTGGACACTTTTCATTTCCCGACTCATGAGTCAGAGACCCTTGGTTCCTTTTCTTAAACTCTCGATCGCCAAGATGGTGATACGGGCCGGGCCCCCTTCCTGGTCGATGCTTTCTGCATGTAACCGTTGGCTACAGCCCAAGTACTCGCACCTTTCACTACTCGGGACCTCGCGAGTTTGGGTATCGGACTTTGGCCTTCTTCCTTTGCGAAGTTCTCAAGGCGTGATAGTCAACGATGGTTGACTTCCATCCGGACACCTTTTCGTAACTTAGAATCTCGCGGAACCAAAGGGACATGGCCCGCCCTTTGAACTTACGAACCCCGAGCCCACAAAACAACACTGCGCTTAGGACTTTTAGAACTATGCTTGATGCGACTTGGTCATCCTGCGATTTCCCATCAACCGCTGCTTTGCTCTGTCGTTGAAACCCTTCCACTGAAGACTGAACTACTCGCTCACTTGGTTTTGAGTCTGAAAAGGACTTCTTTTATGTGTTGTGCTTGGGAACTCCTTAGGCAACCTGCAGACCTGTCTATCCCGATGCCAAAGACAAGAAATGTTGCTAACATTAGGCTCCATGGGGGATAGAGTCATCCCTGTGATGCTCTAAGAACTCATTTTGCATTTCCAGGGCCTTGCTGTTGGGCTATGGAGTCATTTATTAAGCTGAAACAATAAAAGTAAAAACGAAGAACAAAAAAGACAATATTTACAAAATATAGGAGCCATTGAAGGCTCAGACAAAACATTTTTTAAGAAAATGCCCATTTACTGGGCTGCTGAAAATTTCTTCGCCCTCCAGATCTCGTAGCCGGTATGTGTTATTTGAGAAGACTTCAAAGATTCTGAAAGGCCCGATCCATAGGGCTTCAAATTTGCTATGCTTGCCCTTGTCTTGCTTAGGAGCATCCCACTTCAGCACCAGGTCTCCTATCTAGAACTCCTTCTTGGCTTTCTTATCGAAAACCTGCTTGATCCTCTGCTGATGATCCTGAATTCTTTCTATTACCTTCTCTCTAGTCTGCTGGACTTCCACCAGCTGATGAATTCTTCTGATCATGTCATTGGGCTCTTCTTGGTAGTCCTGGAAGAATTTCTCTACGGGAATGGCCAGCTGAGAAGGAAAGACAACTTCTGCTCCGTACACCAACTGGAAAGGAGAGGTGCCTATAGATCTCTTTATAGTCACCCGATCAGCCCATAGAGCAAATTTCAGCTTCGAGTTCCAAGCCCTTTTGTTGTCTTCCAACAGTCTTTTGATGATCCTTATCATACTTTTGTTGGAGGACTCTGCTAAACCATTTCCCTGTGGGTAATATGGGGTGGAGTGAATCAGTTTGATCTCGAACTGCTCACAGAACTTGGCTAATGGCTCAGACCCGAAAGCGGCTGCATTATCAGTGACAATCTTACTTGGGCAGCTGAACCTTGTGATGAGGTCCTCCAGGAACCCAATGATTACCTTATGGGAAGCACTCCTGGTAGGGATAGCTTCTATCCACTTAGTAAAGAAATTTGTGGCTGTCAGGATCCATCTGTGCTGCCCACTAGAGGCAGGGTGGAGTTCTCTGATAAATTCCAGGCCCCATTGCTGGAAAGGTCCCGAAACAACCACAGGTTGCAGGGGTAGAGACTTGAGTTGTTGCTTTCCTGAAAATCTTTGTCATGTGATACAGGCTCTAACTCCTCTATGGACATCAACAAACAAGGTGGGCCAATAGTATCCAGCTCTGAGAATTTTGTGGGATGTAGTCTTCCAAGAATAGTGCCCTCCACATAGGCCGCTGTGAAACTCGACCATGATCCTATCAACTTCTTGTGGATCCATGCATTTTAGAAGCACCCTTAGGGGGTCTATCCAATATAAAATTTGATCAATAAGGCAGTACTTGACTGCCTTGAGCTTAAGAGCTCTTGCTTTTTTTCTTTGCAGGCCATCTAGGGGCCGCAATTCCTACAGAAAATATATGACATCCTTATACCATGGACATCGAGCCAATGGGGGCTCTCTTTGAGGGTCTGTTTCAGACAGCTGAACCTATTGAATTCCTGAGCATTTATTCATGAAATTTACCCCCAAATCTTGGCAATTGGCTTCAGCCAACAGCTTGGCTAAACCTTGACCTTTGATCAATTTGGTAGGCCTTATTTCTAGGTCAAATTCCAGGATCTTGGCTATCCATTTACTCCTCTTCCCATAAATGTCGGGATGTACAAGGATGTCCTTCACAGAGGCTGAAGGAACATATGCGATCACCTTTGAGTGCAGGACATAGACCCTGAAATATTTGAGAGCTTTCACTAAGGCATAGGCATGTTTCTCCATGATTTCATATCTGACCTCTACATCTCTTAACGCCTTGCTGAAGAAGGCAATGGGCTTCTCTCGCCCCTCTTCATTTCTCTGCAACAAGACCGTCGCTACTATATCAAAAGAAGCGAAGGAGAAAATAAGAAAATCTTTCGAATAGTCAGGACTGATTAGCACTGGTGCTTCAGTCAATGCCTTTTTTATTTGTACAAAAGATTCCCTGGGTTCAACAGTCCATTTCACTTCATTTCCCTTCTTGAGCATGGCTATGATGTGTTTCACCAGCTCCGCGAAATTCGAGATGAATCTCCTGAGGAAATTAATCTTCCCCAAAAAGGCTTGAACTTCCTTCTTCGACCTGGGAAGAGACAAGGACTGAATTGCCTCCACTCTGCTAGGGTCAATCCTCACTCCTTCTACTGATACTATATGGCCTAGTAGCTTCCCCTCCTCCATAGCAAACAAGGATTTCTTGGGGTTTAGGGAAAGGCCGAATGTTTGAAATTTTGAGAAGACTTTCCTCAGGTGACTGCAGTTCTCTTTGTCGGACCTCGAGAAGATCGTGATGTCATCTAGATAGATCACCACGAACCGATATTTTTCTCCGATGAAGGCTATGTCCATGTCTCGCTGAAACGTCGCTCCTGCATTCATCATTCCGAATGGCATTTTGGCATACATGAATGTGCCCCAAGGAGTGGTGAAGGGTGTCTTTTCTCTGTCTTCGGGCATGACCGATATCTGATTATAGCCAGAGAAACCATCAATCATGGAGATCCTAGATGCTCTGGTTACCCTTTGCAAGATGTGTTCCATATTGGGTAAGGGGTAAGTGTCTTTCTTTGAGCTCCTGTTCAGGTTCCTGAAGTCAACATAGAGCCTGATTTCTCCGCTTTTCTTCCTTACCGGAACCAAGTTGGCCACCCAATCGGAATATCTCAAGGGGACGATGATCTGGGCCTCCAACAACTTCTTTACTTCTTTCTCCATGACAGGCAACAACATGGGATTTATCTGTCTTAGCTTCTGCCTGAACGTCTTAGCTCCTTCCTTTAATTGGATCTTGTGTTCAATGACAGATGTGTCATACGTCTTGAGGTCTTCGTAGGTCCATGCAAACACATCAGCAAATTCTTTCAGCAACTCAGTATATTCGGCCCTCTGTTCTGCGGTCAAGCTGCTTGACAGCTTGACAAACTTAGGCTCCTCCGGTGTGCCAATGTTGCACTCGGCTGTATCAACATCTTTATCTGAAACCCTGCCCTTTACTGCCGCATCATTCCCATCGAACAATCTTTCTAAAGGAATTAGTCCCCTCGGAATATGATTGTTGGGTAGCTGAATGATCTGGTGGGCTGCAATTTTATTTAGAAACACCTCAGGGTGAGGGATTTCTTCTGTATCAGGATCCTGATCAATGCGCAATGCAGAAAATTCATCAACAAACTAGAGAAATATTTCGATTTCTAGATCATCTTTGAATACCTTCCAATGCTTGACATTGTCTGGTACAGAGGGCCTATATTTTATCTCAACATCAGAGTTAATCATAGGCGGTAGAGGAACTTTGAACAAACTGGTTGAGACAGCTAAAGAATCGGCCGCATCATTATCCTCCCTTGGAATGAAAGATATATTAAAGGCTGAGAAGAAATTGTCAATTAGGTCCCATGCCTCATTCCTGTAATTTCTAAGTCGAGGATGTTTATCTTGATAATCATTTCTTATTTGTTGGACCACCAACTTTGCATCTCTGAACACTGCTACCTCTTGAATTCCCATTTTCCTTGCAACTCTTAATCCTAGGACAAGGGCTTCATACTCTGCCACATTGTTGGTGGTTTCAAATTCTAATTTGTATGACAAATATACGGTTTCCTGAGCAGGTGACACAAAAAACACCCCAGCACCAGCGCCTTCCCTGGAACAGGCTCCATCAAAAAACATTTTCCAAACAGGGGTGATGGGGGAAGGAAGTTTGCGAGGAGAGGTGGGTTGCTTTCTGAGTTCAAGAGGGGGCTCGGGAGCATGAGTGAGTTGGAGTAAACTGGAACCTAAATCAGTGTCTAAGGCAAAAATAAGATGGTTGGTGGGATTGGCTTCATCACTGATTATATAGGCCAACTGGGCTTCCCTATATAGTCTTCTATACTCTCCTCCAAAAACCGGGATAGTAGCATAGGTTAGGTCCATCTGTAAGGTTCCCCCCAATATTTTTATCCAAGATCTTGATAACAACATACCGAACTTGGGGGGGACATCGACTACTACAATGTCCATGACCACACTTTTCATGGGCAGCTGAAACGAGGTAACGACTAGGCCTTTGATAACTCTGAGACACTGAACTTTTCTGGAGTTGAAGGAATAGAGGTCATGATAAGCTCGGGTGACTTCTAGTCCTAGCTCCTCCATGACAGTTTTGGGCATGAGATTGTGAGAAGCCCCTGAGTCCATCAAGCAGTTGTGCAGCACTTTATCATGTATGTTCAGGGATGTGTAGAAGGGAGGGGATGAATCATCTCGATCTTCTACCATGGGTCCTAGGATAACTGCTGGATTTTCATATTGGAGGTTTATGGAGTCTGTGGGAAGGCATGAGGCCTCGGACTATAAAAGCTCAGAGAAGCATTTTTTAAATTCTCCATATTTAATTAGCTCGGTGAGGGGCATAGGGATTCTGATCTTTTGAATCTCATGTCCGAAATTAAAAAGAGATGCAGGCTTTGGGATTTCTCTTACTTCGGGAGCATGGTTCTGAATCATAGGAGAGAGGGGTTGGGTATTCTTACCTCTGTGGTCATCTACTGCTTCATTAGCAGGTTTCTCTGCTCTAGTCGACTGCTCAGGAATATCAGGTGCTGTTGTCTTCTTGTCGGACCTCAGGTTGTACCTGCCTCGACCACTAGTAGCTTTGTCTCCCTTGCTTAGTGCATTCAACTGACTGTCCATGAGAGACTCCTTGTATGTTGATTGAGTGAGATGAGGAAAAGGAGGAGTGTCTTCGAAAAAATGGATTTCATGATCGGGCTCATCTATTTCCCCTTCTTCCCCCTCGGCCACAAAATTGTTTTGAAAAGGGGCCTGAATCTTCTGGTCCTCTCTGTCTCTTCCCTTCTCTCTTTGCATATTCAGGGGAGTAAAATTATTTGGTCTCCTGAATCCTCCTTTATTTTTGGCGATCTGAGGGCATTTATATGCTTGCCTCCTTTCCACCCTCATTCTCTCCATCTCTGTGGACAGTGACTTCACCATCTTAGTCAGCTCATCCACTTGAGGGTTGGACACCAATGGGCCAGAAGTTGAAGCTTCTGACCTTCCTTTTCTTCTGTCCGCGTCGGCCTTGTTCCTCAATCTGTCAGCTACTAATACATTGGATTCCACTTCTATGGCTGCATCTTTCATTTGGGCTAAGGAGGTGGCTCTTCTTTCCCTCAAAAAAAGGCAGAAATCAGGGTCAAATGCACCAGCGTAGGAAATTTGGGCAGAGGCTTCTGAGGGATTTATCTCTGCAGGAATCTTATTATACATTTTATTGAATCTTTTGGAAAAGTCAGAGACAGACTCTCCTTCCATTTTCTTCAGAGACCCAAACTCTGTCATGTAATACATGAAATCTTTCCTATCTCCCCACTACCTCAGGAAAACACTATCTAGGGCTTCAATTCTAGCAATAGATCCGGGGGTCAATCCTCTAAACCATTTCCTCACCTCGTCATCCAGGCTTTGGACGAAGACTCTCATCCAGACATATTCATTTTCGATGTTGAGGTTGTCTACATAACTATAGAAAGAAGCCAGGTGCTCTTCGGCAGTTATGTCCCCTTCTCCAGTGAACTTGGGCATGTATTTCAAGTAATCTCCAACGGGAAGAGGATGCATAGGTTGAGGCAGGATCAAGGGAGTGTATCGAGTGAAAACTATGGAATCCATTCTATTCAGAGGGGGATTAGAACCAACCATAGGGATGTTAGGTGGAGGATAACTTGGAGGAGAAGGAGTTCATGAAGGGGCTACTGGGAATGAGTCCCGAAGTGGAGTGGAGAAAAAGAGAGGATTTAAGGCGGAGGCTAACGAACTCAGGTCAGCAGGCACTTTTCTTCATGCAGGAGTGGGAAGATTCGCTGCAGTCAAGGGTCTTCGCCTATAAACAGCTTCAAAGGAGAGGGGAGTGACAAGGATTTCCCCCTCCAATCCCAGATCAGGAGGGGAAAACTCAGCAGGAACACTCCCAAAATTTAGGGAGCGGGAAACTTCAGAAAATGGTCTGCTGGGAAGCTGAGGAGAAGAAAATGGAGTTTCTACAGAAGGGGATAGTGGATTACCTGGTTCGGCGATGAACACTTCTTCTTCAGAGGCCTTTCCCTTTCTGAGCACCGCCTCTGGATTTGCTTTAGGCGTAGCTAGAGGCAGTTGTGGATGAGACCACGTATGCTTGCCTCTGAAAGCCACAATTAATAGATAATTTTCTCCCCAGTGAAGTCGTCACAATGGAGTCACTAGGTGAAAATTAGCAATCTTGAAAGGCTCCGATAATCCGACGCACCTTCGGATTCAGAGGCTCAATGTCATTCTACCCAGGGAAAATCTTCAATTTCGTCCCCCGAAACGGCGCCAGAAATGTTAGCATCGGAAGTCACTCTTGGATTGCTTGCAGGAGCAGAGCCCAACACCCATCAGTTTAATGTTACGATTTTTTTAATTGGGTGATCAAATGGAGATTAACTTAGACGATGTGGTTTCAACTCCGAAACTAGGCCAGGCATGCATGTGCGAGTGAGGTCTTAGGTAACTTCAAATAGTGAGTTGTAGTAAGGGTGAGTAGGGGGAAGACTTGTATCAGAGAAATGAAAAGGTCTGTTCTGAACCTCAGGTTCCTAACAGACTATGGAAGAAAACATCCAAACGCAATATCTTCTTGTGCTCAAACGCAGAAAACCAGAGAGAACAATAATGCAACAATAAATCCTTTATCATAACATAAATGCCACAATTCATGTGAATCAGTCGATCACGAACTCTCTTAGTGTAAGATGAAAACTTAGATGGGAAAAGAAATATTGTCTGTAATTAAACAAGAAATCTTACTTACAGATGCATAACCAGCACTAAGATATCTGTTAAAACTTTACAATCGGGAGCTTCACTCTACCATTGATAGATTACAAAATTACAATGACTGAGCCTATATACTCAGGAAAATTCGCCTAACAGAGGTACGCCTAGTGACCCGCAGCTTGATGTCCCCTCAGTCAAACTCGTACTGATGTCTTCCTCTGAACACCATCTTAACTAAGTATGGCCCATGCAAAGAGTGTAGCTGAGCCATTAAATGTTGAGCTAGTGTGCGCGGACTTCTCTGTTGAGTTGAAGACTTCGGCATGGCGCCTTTGAGAAAATCGATACATAGGACTTCTTTGGGAGAACGGCTTGCCAGACCCTCCATGCTTCACAATTAATGAACGACGAGAGGTTTCAACCACCCCTTCTTGCTTCCATTTACTCCAAGTGGAGACCAGGATTGAAGTCAGGTCTGACGGCAACTAGAGGTCGTGATGGGCCTTTCTGTGATTGAATTCAATGCTTCAGCCTCCATCACACAGCTCCCTCCCTTTCCAAGTGCCCATGGGTTGTGACCCTGTGTCTACCCCCATGACGCTTTTCAGCATTCACGAGAATGCAGGGGCTGCTCCTTGCTCCTCGAAATTGAGATGAGCGATATGCCGAGACAGCTCGATATGGTGCCACGCGCCCTTCAAATCCAACGGTTCTAAACTCATCTGATACTGCGGTGGGCCCCGGGTACTGAATTATCTTGCTACTTCGCGTATCGGGACATGAGGGAACTGCTTTTTGCACGTTGAAACCACGACGGGCGAAAAGGTGGGGGGCTCAATCGTGTGCCAGGTGTCCGCTTCAAATAGACGGCTGAGATTACCCCCGATAATGTGGGCCCGCCTTTGGACGCTTTTCATTTCGCGACTCGCGAGTCGGAGACCCTTGGTTCCTTTTCTTAAACTCTCGATCGCCAAGATGGCGATACGAGCCGGGCCCCCTTCCTGGTCGGCGCTTTCTGCATGTAACTGTTGGCTACGGCCCAAGTACTTGTGCCTTTCGCTACTCGGGACCTCGCGAGTTGGGGTATCGGACTTTGGCCTTCTTCCTTTGCAAAGTTCCTGAAGAGTGATAGTCAGCGACGGTTGACTTCCATCCAGACACCTTTTCGTAACTCGGAATCTCGTGCAACCAAAGGGACATGTCCCGCCCTTTGAACTTACGAACCCCGAGCCCGCAAAACAACACTGCGCTTAGGACTTTTAGTGCTATGCTTGATGCGACTTGGTCATCCTGCGATTTCCCATCAACCGTTGCTCTGCTCTGTCGCTGAAACCCTTCCGCTGAAGACTGAACTGCTCGCTCACTTGGTTTTGAGTCTGAAAAGGACTTGTTTTATGTGCTACGCTTGGGTGCTCCTCGGGAAACCTGCAGACCTGTCTATCCCGATGCCAAAGACAAGAAATGTTGCTAACACCCGGAAAGGTGGTTTAAAGGAAGTGCCTGTGTAGGAGGAGTTCTGTGTCGGCCAAGGATAACAGGACACTGTTATTTTCAGAGAATGGGGATATGATCTGCATGAAAAAAAAAGAATACCTATAGCATGGTTTGACAATTTTGTTATCATATGCATAATTATAACAAAATGGTCACTTGCACATTTTGCAGAATTAAGGTTCTTAAGCAAATCAACTCATGATGTGTATTGAGGAAATGGAAGAAGGTGAGGGATCCTACTGTCATGATAAGGAGGCCGAATGCAAGAATACCAGAGTTGGTAATGCAGAGATAGAGTCCAATGGATGCAAGGGAAAAGGAGAGAAGGAAACGTTACTAGAAACAGTAAGAATCTTGAATATGGAATTGCAAAGCTACAAAGAAGACAACAAGAGACTGATGAGAGAAAAAAGTCAGATAAATGCTCGAGTGTTGCAGAGCTTAAATCAGTTGCAGAGACAAATGAAGAAGGGATCAAACTCAAGTCAAGAGGAAGAAGGAAGGTGCCATGAAATAAGGGATGATCATGGAAGAGATGGTTATTCCAGAAGTGCTAGCAGAACTCATGGACACCACTCACCTCCTTACTCAAAAAGGAAGTTTTATGCATTGGAAGACCCCGTAAACAGTCCAGAGGTGTCTCTTGTCAGAAACCAAAGAAGGAAAAAAGATATAGATAGTTTTCAAGGAGATCTGAGGAATCTCAAGCCACCTTCCTTCGATGGTGAAAGAGAAAGGGAAGATGATGCCAAAGCATGGTTTCTTGGGCTCAGGAGATATTTTCAGTTGCATAACTATTCATTAAACCTGGAAGCTAGGATTGCCACCTACCATTTACATGGGAAAGATGTAATGTGGTGGGACCAACTGAAGAAAGTGGAACATGTTAATGAAAGTAGAATCACTTGGAAGCAATTCAAGAAGTACTTCTAGAACGACTACCTCTCAGAGCATTTATATGACAAGAAAATGTAGGAGTTCTTTGAACTCAGGTTGGGAAGCATGACTATGGCAGAATACAAGAAGAAGTTATTGGGATTGTTAAAGTATGTCAGGTTCATTGGTGATGAGAAAGTAAAAATACAGAGATTTCTAAGTGGACTGCCAGCCTTTTATAAGGAAAAGGTCAAATATGATGAACCCAAGACCTTGACTGAAGCTATCAAGAAGGATAAATACCTTTATGAGAAAGGCCAGGGAAGAGAATCCTTGCAGAAATCTTGGAAGGAAAAGAAAAAAGAGAAGTCTGATCAAAGGAGGAAAGGATTAAAACTTCGTTCAATAGGAATGATCCTAATAGAAATCATCAAGATCAGTATGCTAAGGGGGGTTTCAAGAAAGAAGATTCCTTGATTAAAATGGGAAGACCACCGATCCAATGTTGGGGATGCAAGGAAGATCACCTATACAAGGATTTCCCACAAAGAAAGGACAGAGTGAAGACTGTAAACAACATCCAAGAGGCTACAACAGTCGAAGATATGGGAAGAATCTATGTATCTTTAGATGATCGACAAGCAGAGTATCGGTCCAATATGATCGAGGTGGAAGGTAAGATCATAAATAAACCTGTTTCTATTTTGATTGATTAAGGAGAAAACCTTTTCTACATTGATCCTAAGATAGTGGATAGATTACATTTGGAGAAAAGCAAACTTGGAAAAGCAAGTTTGGTTCAGTTAGCCACTGGGAACAAAAGAAGAATCCATGATATGGTCAGAAGATGTTCCATAAGTCTTAATGGCGTGAATACTAGTATTGATCTAAATATCATACCATTGGGGTCTTATGATATTCTGATTGGGATGGATTGGTTGGACAAGCATCATGTTGTTTTAGATTGTCATAACAAGACATTTACATGTCTTGATGTAAATGGAAAACAGAGCACTGTGAAAGGAATTCCAAGACCCATCTCTATAAGGGAGATTTCAGCCTTATAGCTAAAAAGATGTTTTAGGAAGGGATGTAAATTGTATGCAACTCATGTGGAAGAGCCAGATAATACAAAGGGACCAAGCCTCGAAGATTTCTCGGTACTATAGAAATTTGAAGATGTATTCCAAGAAATACCTGGATTGCCACCAAGAAGGGAGATAGATTTCTCAATTGATTTAGTGTCAGGAGCTGCCTCGATGTCAAAAACACCTTACAGAATGAGCCCACTAGATTTAAAATAATTACAAATGCAGTTGGAGGAATTTTTGAAGAAAGGGTACATACGTCCAAGTGTTTCACCTTGGGGAGCACCAGTACTTTTTGTCAAAAAGAAGGATGGAACCTTGAGGTTGTGTATCGACTTCCGACAGCTAAACAAGTGCACTATAAAGAACAAGTATCCTCTACCCCGAATTGATGAAATCTTTGATAAGATAAGAGGAGAAAATATATTCTCAAATATTGACCTGAGGACATGATACCATCAGGTAAGAATCAAGGAAGAACACATTCATAAGACAACCTTTAGGACCAGGTATGGGCATTATGAATTTGTAGTGGTGCCTTTTGGACTGACCAATGCACCAATTGTCTTCATGTGCTTAATGAATGACATATTCAGGAATTATTTGGATAAGTTTGTCATAGTATTCCTGGATGACATACTTATCTATTCTAAGTCTGAAGAGGAGCATTAACATCACTTAAGACTAGTGTTGCAAGTACTGAGATAAAATCAGTTGTATGCCAAGTTGAGTAAGTGTTATTTTTATCAAAAGAAAATCCATTACTTGGGACACATTATTTCATAACAAGGAATAGAAGTATATGTAGATAAGATCGAAGCCATTAGAGGATGGCCAACACCCAAAAATGTGTTAGACGTAAGATATTTTATGAGATTAGTTGGCCACTGCAGAAGGTTCATAGTAGGGTTCTCTAAGATTTTTCATCCCATCACTTCTTTGCAAAAGAAGGGAACTAAATTTGAATGGACACTCAAGTGTGAAAAGAATTTTAATCTATTGAAGGAATTACTTACTAGTGCACCTGTGTTAAATATTGTTGACCCAAATGAAAGTTTGGTGGTATGTACAAACACATGTAAGGAAGGAATTGGGGGAGTCCTCACGCAAAATGGACATGTCATTGGATATGAGTCCAAAAATATTAAGGAACATGAGAGGAACTATGCCACGCATGACTTTGAACTTGCTGCCATCGTTCACTCCTTGAGGATGTGGAGGCATTATCTCATGGGGAAGAAATTCAAATTAAGGACAGACCACATTGTCCTGAAATACCTTTTTGAACAACCAACCTTGAATGCCAGGAAAATAGAATGGATGGAATTTTTAAGTGAATATGACTTTGATATCAAGCATATCAAGGGAAAGGAGAATAAAGTTGCCAATGCATTTAGTAGAAGAGTGCATATCATGCATGCTACTGCTATCAGTATGCATCAGTCAGACTTGAAGAGAAGAATCTTGGATGGTCTTGTTACAAACCAACATTACCTACAAGTAAAGGAAAACTTACAGCAAGGAGATGTACAACAAAAAATAAAGGAGTATGAGGTAAAGGAAGATGGACTACTCATGCATAAAAATAGAATATATGTTCCTAGTTTTGAAGAACTCAGGAATTTGGTACTGAAGGAAATGCATGATGTTCCTTATGCTGGACATCCCGATTACTAGAAAAAAATTACAGCAGTAAGAAGCCAATTCTTTTGGCTGGGAATGAAGATGGATGTTGTTGATTGCATCACTCAATGTATGGAATGTCATAAGGTAAAGGCTGAGCATAGGCACCTAGTGGGCTTGCTTCATCCATTGCCAATCCCAGAGAAGAAATGGGAAGTGATCACCATGGATTTCATCACAGGATTACCCAGAATGAATAAGAAACATGATTCAATCATGGTGGTGGTTGAAAAATTAGCAAAGGCTGCTCATTTTGTGCCTATTAAGACAACGCATACAACGAATAATATTGTTAAAATTTTCATGAAGGAAATTACTAGGTTGCATGGGATACATAAGACAACTGTCTCGGACAGAGATACAAAGTTTACCTCCAATTTTTGGAGGGGATTGTTTAAAGGATTTGGTGCAAATCTAAACTTTAGCACAACACATCATTCCTAGACAGATGAGCAAATAGAGAGAGTTAATCGAATAATTGAAGACATGCTGAGAATGTATGTGATGGATAAACCATCTAAGTGGGAAGATTACTTACACTTGGTTGAGTTTTCATATAATAATCGATATCAAGCTTCATTGAGAATGTGCCCATTTGAAGCCTTGTATGGTAGGAAATGCAATACTCCAGTAAGTTGGGACAACCTAATAGATAGAGTGGTACTTGGGTCGGAGTTGCTCAAGGACATGGAAGACCAAGTGGTCAAGATCAAGCAGAATTTAAAGGCAGCTCAAGATAGACAGAAAGTTTATGCAAACAAGAACATGACAACTAGAGAGTTTAAAGTAGGGGAGCATGTACTTTTGAAATTGAAGCCCAAGAAAAGTTCTTTGAAACTGGGTAGTTGTACAAAGATGGCATCCAGATTTTTTGGTCCATTTGAAATATTGGAAAGAATAGGGCCAGTTGCATACATGCTTGCATTTCCTGCTTCCATGAATGCTCATAATGTATTTCATGTATTTTTACTAAAGAAATATGTACATGACCCTAACCATGTTATTGATTGGCATCTGATTCAAGTAGAGATGGAGGGATATTTTCAAGTTTAGCCAGTGCGGGTATTGGACAAAAACTCCAAAATGCCCCTGAATCGAGTTATAGAGCTGGTAAAAGTTCAGTGGACCTGCTATGGTCCTAAAGATGCTACCTGGGAGCATGAAGATGCCATGCGAGTAGAGTACCTTCAACTTTTTGAATAAATTTGATATTTTGATCTCTATTTTGTATATGCACTAAGGACAATGCCAAAATAAGGGGGAGGGGATGTAACACCCCAAGTTTTGAACCCCCATTTTAAATAATGTGTTGTTACAATGCTAAGAGGCTAGAGTTCCCAAAAAATTATTAAAAGGCCAATGTGCCCAAGACATGTAATGTTTTTATCATTATTAATAATAAATACACAGTTGGTTGCTAGATGAACAAGGACTAGAGTTATAGAGGGATAATATTCCACAAGAGAGGGGGCTTAAGTTGCTAAATGTTTATTTCCTATTTTAATTACCCTTTTTATCTAAGGGAGAGGATCAATTATGTGAGCTTCTTGGGGAAGGCCAAGAGGTTCTTTATTTCCCCATGAAGTTACTTAAACCTGCCTTTGGTCTGATTGGGGGGTTGGTCATTGGCTCGCTTTCTCCTTCACTTCTTCATTCGCACCATTCTATCCCTCACGCACTTTCATGCATATACCTCCATGCACCCACTTACCCATTCATTGATCCATCTGTCATCTGCATCTTGGCTCAGGGAAGGGGAGTCAAATTGCTAAATATTAGCAATGGGATAGTTGGTTGTAGTGGTCGTTGGTGTGATCCAACCATGACCTGAGACCACATGTCTGAGATGCATTGGCCTGTGTCCAGCATTGCTCACAGTTGTGAGTCCCGAAAGTTCTAGCATTCAGATTCTGGACCAGTTGCACTGGAGCCCGAATTAAGGAGAAGGACTGCTTGAGGGATTGTGTGGCAGAGAAGGGTGGAAGTCTGTTCTCTCGGGTGGTGAAATCTTGGTAGAAAAGAGCTATGTACTTGGATTTTTGTGAGAGATGGGAAGCCTATGAGGGCTTGGGTGCTAACTGGTTTGGGAAGCCAAGTAACACTCTGGAACCGTCCTTATGGATTCATATCCCTGGCTCGGGGAGGAAGTTGTTGTTGAGATTTGGAACAATAACATCTATGGTTGGGTGGAACGTCCTTGGTCTACAACCAGTTGGTGTCATCTTTCATAAAGATAAGTCCTTTCTGTTATCGTATCATTTACATGTATATGAATGTATTTATGTTGTGTATATTTAATTATCATTTAATTGAATCTTTAGACTATGCATGCTTGTTGGATATTGTTGTGCATGTCGTTAAAGTCTTTTATTTTATGCATCCTTAAATCAGAAAAAGGTATCAGTAAGAGAAATATGTCCAAGGGTGGGCTTGCAGGTAGCGTACCTCAAGTTGCGGGTGGCTAGGTATGTTACACACCCAGGGCATGGTATGCCAAAATAGATAGTTATTTGATGAGCTTGGGTTTTACCAAGAGCAATGTAGATTCCAACCTTTACTATAAGGTTGAAGATGATTGCCCCTTGATATTGGTACTATATGTGGATGACTTGTTTCTTACAGGGGATAAGAAGCTCATAGATGGGTGCAAGAGGGAGACCACTTCAGAGTTTGAAATGAAGGATCTGGGGTTGATGCACTATTTCTTGGGATTATAAGTGTAGTAGAGACCATATGAGATCTTCTTTAGTCAAAGAAAGTATACAGTTGAGATCCTGCAAAGATTTGGGATGATGGACTGCAAGTCCATGAACACACCTATGGTTATTAATTTGAATCTCTTGAGAAATTATTCTTCAAATTTGGTTGATCCCGTGATGTACAAAAAATTGATCATATCCTTGATGTACATGGTTAACACCAGGCTAGATATATGCTTTGTAGTGAAAAAATTGAGTTAGTACATGGTTGAGCCTAGATATGTAGATTTGGTAGAAACAAAGCATGTATTGAGGTATCTACATGGTATAGTTGGATATGGACTCAGATATGTCTTGGACAATTAAGTAAAGTTGCAATCTTATACATAATTTGATTGGGAGGGGAGTGCAGTGGATATGAAAATCACATCAGGATGTTGCTTTAGTTTGGGATCAGGTATGATCTCATGGTTGAGCAGAAAACAATTGTCAATGTCACTCAATACAACAGAGGAAGAATATATAGTAGCCAATATTACAAGCCATGAAGTAGTGTGGTGCCAGAAGTTTCTTGCAGGGTTATTTGATTTCGAGTTGGAGCCAAATTTGATATATTGCGATAATAAAATTTGTGTGAAGATTTCAAAGAATCCAGTCTTTCATGACAAGTCAAATCATATAGAGATAAAATACCATTTCATCTGAGACATGGTATAGAAAGGAGAAGTGGAACTATGGTACATATCCAAATATGAGAAGATAAAAGACATTCTCACCAAGCCTATGTCTAAAGTAAAGTATGAGTAATTTATAGACAAGCTTGGCGTGATGCAAAATGCCCACCCTTGTTGAGAGGGAGTTGTGATGTTTCTAATACAATGGGCATATATTCACCCTCTGGTCAAGGGTTTCCCAGATCAGTCATGTGAAGTGATTGAGGGAGTAATGAGTATCCTGGTACAAGTCTTGCCTAAGCCATGTGAAGTGGATAGGTTTGATTAGGCCTTGTAGTGTGGTGTTTCCTACCCAATGTGAAGTGGCTAGGTGTGCTTGGGACCATGGTGTAGTCTTTCCCATACCATGTGAAGTGGATGGGTGTGATTTGGACAACTAGGAGAGGAGAAACATCATAGATACTAACAACATAGTCTTGAGACTATGGTGGTATTCTTTCCCATTCCATGTGAAGTGGATGGGTGTGATTGTGACTACTAGAGGATAACATCATGGAAGAATACCTCCCTCCCCTCACTAAGAGGGAGTGTTTATTTTTTGTAGAAGCGAGATGTATTCCCTCCTGGAAAAAAGTTCACAGAGAGGAATATTCTAAGAATTCAAAGGAATACCATTGAACAATTGAATAATACCCTAGAAGAGAAGCGTCCCCATAGGAAAAAAAATAAACTAAAAACATAATTTCTAGGAAGAGAAGTCGACCCCAGTAAAGTGACTTAAAGACTATAAATAAAGGGAGATGTGTTTCCATTTGACACACATTCACACAACTCTCTCACTCAAGAAGATAAGGTGCAAGTATGAGGCAAGGAATAAGATGCAACTACTGTAATTTCTAGGGTTTCTGTATTGGGAAGTTCACTAGAAGAGGTCGAGTACTCTAGCACTCTCACTAGGGTTGCTACACATCACATTTCATGGTTTTTCTCAATTTTCTAAACTCGCTAGGGTTTGAAAAGAAGAATATATAAGTACTTGTTATCAGTGTTTCTTCATTGTTGGTTTTTCTCTTGTGAATAGAGCTTGTTCATGGTGGTATTGTGTTATCAAAAATATTCTCTCTAAGGAAAGTTAGTTGGGTTTTTCTCCAATTTTGGGGTTTTCCCAATATAAATCTTTGTTTCTTCTTGTGATTGTCTATTTGCTTCTAGATCTTGCTTATATTTTAAGTATATGGTTTTTGAATGTTAAAAGAAGTTCAAAGTACTTTGGTAAATCTATTGTTACTGAAAATTTAGGAAAAGCTAACATGACAATGGTTTTTCTTTTAACAATTATTGGTCTTTCAACCTCAACTCATCTTTGGTGTATTTGAAATATTTACTTGTTCTCGTCTTCTTTATATATATATATATATATATATATATATATATATATATATATATATATATATATATATATATATATATAT
>JZKD02S2197595.1:297387-308610 GCA_000966675.3 Picea glauca | reverse complement strand
AAATTCAGACTCCTCGGATGACAGAATGGTCTTCCTGAAGGTTTAGGGCAAATTGCAAGACCTGTTGTTCATTATACCACTAGAGTCTCTGGAAGTAACTGAGCCATCCTGCCTGATGAAAGATTTGAATATATATATATATATATATATATATATATATATATATATATATATATATATATATATATATATATATATTATTGAGGGGTCTAAATTCCCTCTAACTGAACAATAGGAATCACACTCAAAGACAAGGCCCATTTAGATTCTTCTTTGTTTAAAGTAGAATGATTCTATGGATTGATAGTCCAACACGTTTCGATGGGATTTAAATGTCGTTTCAGAAAGTTCCCTCTCTAACGATGTATCTCTTTTTTGGAAATTGGTTCTTTATCACTCAAACATGCTAGAAACGTAAATAACTTAAATGACTAAAATAGAAGAAAAACAGACATGGGGTAACCCTTTTCCAATGGTATGTCAAACAATATATGCATCTAATCAATATTGTCATATAATACTATCATTAACCAATCAAAAAATATTACTTGAAAGAGAAAGAGAGAAAGAGCTAAGCATGACTCACATGTAAAATGAATACCATAACTAGTTCTGCATTTACTCCTCATGCAATATAAAGAAAAAAAAACCATCAAATTTAAACCAACATTCATTTAGAAATTATAACCATTCAAGATAGCTTAACATAATCACAATCTTACTAAAATGCATGTAGAGAAAAAACTGTTTACAGATAAATCCACATATCAAGTTAATCCTAAAGCTTGGCAGAAATTTGTCTTCGACTCTGTATGAGCTTTAATATTAAACTTCAAAAACATTTCTACATCTAACTCTCCAGTTCTTACAAAATCCATCAACCCTTCAAAATGAGGTCGATGTTCTTATTTATGAAAAAAAAACATACTAAAAATAGATTCAAAGTTCACTTAAAGTAAAGACAAGAATCTGTAGTGTGGACTATTCCATGTGTAAATTGCTAGTATTATTTCAGTTAACTTAATGGATTTTCTCGGTCGTATTTGGACCACTGGGAAAAAATATCTTCACAAGTGTGGAGATAAGGGATTCAATGTTTCTCCATCAGCGCAGTGAGATTATCTTTCATCTCCATCACTCAAAATTTGAATCGATCTATTTTAGCACTGAAGTATTTCAGTACAACCAACACAACTATCATCCAATTATCAAATAGTCTTACCTGTCCTATTTCCAAAGCCATGATTCTGAGAAAATTTTCCTCGAAGTTTCGATCCTGCACACCATGTTATTCAACTATAACATGGAGGTCTACAAAGTCCACAGGCATACCGAAATCAAGAAGTTGGATATCTCTCATTATTTGATTTATCTTCTCCTAATTCTTGGAACATTCCTCCCATATATATTTCATATGTTTCTATGGTTCTACTACTATATATGTCCAACACTCAACTTCTTTCTAAAACCTTGCTAGGCTACCATCCTGAAGCATCCCAATAGCATGTTCCTCACTCCCTCGACCCTTCTAAATTTCCCAGACATACTAGATTTGTTATAGGACCCTGTGTGACCATTCAAACCATATCAACATCTCTTTGAGTGCCATCAACCCCATCAAATTCTCTTCCTGGTAGCTTACCACCTAATTCATAAAGGTATCCTTTTCTATTTTAAAATGACTATATCTTGCTAGGAACTCAACTCTTATAAAAATGATTTCTTGAGTGGTGTCTTGGTAATTCTTGGATTGATGTATGATATTCTCAAGTTCTTCTTTCATGGAATCTACCTCCTGCTCATATTCTATTTCTCTGTCAATGGTGGTGCTAGAAATGGATATTATGGCTCCTAGTAACTCACTCACTTTGGACCGTCTAGCATCCAAAAAGTTTTCTTCTATGGTAATCATCACAATGATGTCTAGAGTAAGCCTCTTTTTCTTGTTGATCCTTCAAACTATCACTTGTATTTTTCTGTCATAAGCGATTGCTTGGAAATCAGTCACCTCATATGCAGGTTCTGGAATTGTTTGTCCCCCCATGAGATAGCGTTTCTCAGACTTCCTAGAGTATGAAAGTGTTCAAATACCAGTTCCTTACCTTTGTCAGTCATTGGTACCTAGTTGTTGATGTGTTATCCATCTTTGCCTGATGCATTCTCTTGACTTGGAGATATAGAAGGTTGTCGATGGATATCTATGAGTCCAGTCTCTGTATCTTGGAGGATCTCTCCTACCTTCCTAGTATCAGTGGTGACTTATGTCACATTCATTTTTGTTGCTACCGTGGGTGTTGTCATTTCTCTAGGTGAAGATGGGTTTGGAGTCTTTGTTGTGGTTTCTCCAGACTCTTTATCATTATTTTTCTCCTCATGTACTTGGATTATAGGTGTTTCACCTATATATTTCCCTCCAAAATGTGAAATATCCTCACTTTATTCTTTATCTGGGGTCTTTTCCTCTGGGATAGATCCATGGCCATTACTTTTATCTTTATATTCTAGAGCTCTATCTTCCTCTTTGTCACACGTTTCACCCTTTACTACTAAGGTGGCATCCTCTATGTCATGTCCCTCTTCCTTTCTCTCTTGACCGCTTCCTCCTTCAATTTGAGGCTATGACCTTTTCCCCGAGGGGGAAATAATTCTTTCAATTGTATTCAAGTTTCCCCCCATATCCATAGGTTGTGTTCCTTGAGATAGTTGGGTGTCTAATATATTTGTATCAACTTCATTGACAATGTGAACTATTGTAGCATCCAAATCATCACTGTCACCATCATAGATTATAATTAGGTCAACAATTATTGGTGCTAGTATATCTACGCTTGATGTCACTATCACAGTCTCAATCGTTGGTCTAGGCCCTAGTTGTTCCACTTGTACCTATTTTTCATCTAGATTTTCATTATTCCCTATAGGTCAAGTTTAACTTGCATGTGTTTTTCCTCCTTCTACCATACATATGTCTGCAAGAGTCACTATCGGTGGTCCTAATTATTGAAGAGTGGGATTTTTCTCATGATCTTGGAACATTCTCTTAGCTTCTCCTGGGAGCCTTTGTGCTTCAACTCTCATTTTTTCTTGCTCCATATTCTGATTTTGTTCCTGTACAATCTCTTTTATTGTTTGTTCCAAACATTCTAATTTTCCATCTCCTGACATGGATTTGAAACAAGTAAGATCATGTTTCTCTTTCCTCTGTAGGATCTCTTCCCAATATAGGTAATTTCTAGTGAATATCTCATCCTCAAAGGTGTTGTTTGCATATGACAGGTGAGATACCACTTGACCAACGTGTTGTTCCACTAGACCTTTTGGGTCATGTTTTCTGTACCTATCAGTGTAGAACCTGCACTCCACCTAATTTGAGCTTCCTATGTGCACTGAGTTGTATCTTCCACCAACTAGTCTAGTAGAAAATTTCTCCCAAGACCAGCCTGTCTAGTACATATGTTGGAAATAGGTGTGGGGCCCCAGTGGCTCTGAAAATCCTAAGATATGTACTCTTTTCCTATAATTACAAATACCCTACACTCTATATGACTTATATTGTTGCTTCAAAAATCCTTAGATGATTATGTTTAAATATTATGAAATAATCCCTAGAAAATAATTCATCACAGATTGCATCATAAGACTTTTTATATATTTTCTCCCATAAGACATTGAAATAAACATGGACAACTAATTCTGAGAAATGACAAATTAACCCCAACCCTGGAAATTCATTTCTAGTGAAAATTGAATCTAATATGTATGAGGCCATAAAGAAGCAAGGAATTTCTCCCACTTTTGGTTTTTGTGCTTGCTCAACCCTAATGCTCAATTGTTTATAAATTATGGTGGCCCAATTGAAGACACTTCTGGATATGGCTATTGTATAGGCCAAGGGCATATAGGATTCAAAAAACTTGGAGCATTCCTTTTCCTGATACAATCAACATATCAGGGCCATGAGGAATATATATGGTTCTCTCATGTTTATAGTGTTGTACTATTCATATGCTCTGTTAAAAAAATTTCTATCTTCCTTCCACCAGGATGCCAACATTTGATTGGTATTGTGTTGTTAATTGAACTTAACCATGAAGTTGATGTTAACTCAAACTTTGGGTTCCATGAGTTTATAATACTTGCTAACCTCCATTGGCAAAAAAAAACTAACACATTGGTCATTAACATCATTAATCATGAAGTTGCCAACCTAGTTGTGATTAATTATTCATTATAAGGTTTCTACATAGGGTAAAACATAGGTTCTGGAGGATACCATGTATAGGGATGATACTTTGATATTCTAAAAATCCTGGTCATCCAAGACTCTTACTGTCGGGTTGCTATGAAGGGTGAATTCAGGAAAATCAACATGGTGGATCTTATTGTAAATTTCAAGCCAGGTCGACATAGGTACCTTGGTTTTCATGTTTGTATATGTATGTTTATAGAGCAGTGGTGGAGCTAGTAGTTTCTTTTGTGACATTTTGATTATAGGCTCCACCTTGGGCGTGAACTCGAATTCTCTAGAAACCAGAGGACTAGAAGCTTCTCCAACTAGGACCTTCTTCTCCTTCAACATCGTTGGTGACTAACGAGTTGTTGGTATTTGAGGAGGCATGTTTCCTGCAAAAGAAAAAAACTTAGCTCAGTTATATATATATTACATAATGCCAAAAGAAAAGGTTTTATCATTAGGACCAAATACCTGCGAAATATGGATTTTTCTAGTTCAGTACTTATGAAAACCGAGATTTACAAAAATACCGACAAGAGTTATCTAAAAGTGAAAAACCTGGTTACTCGAGAATTGTTCACAACAAAAGGTCTCAATTGATCCATGCAAACAATGATAGTCTACTCAAGCTACGTTGAATTCAAATAATGTGTTTCCACCAGTCCCATATGAATTTACCATGGACAATTATGAAAAAATCCTAAAGGATCTCCAGGGATTAACTACGTTGTCAGTGCCATAATTTGAAGTTAATTAATTACGTAAATCGGAAGAGAGAATGGATGGTAAATTGGTTTATCGGTGATTTCAAATAGTGATGGGTTGGAGTGCATGAATGATAAGAGTGGGGATAAGAGCATGCTCCTATTCTAAGGTTTGAATAATGAACGTTGATGTTTGGTCGCTAATCCTGACGTGAAAGAGTTATATGCTTGCGTAACTTCTTATGGAATTTTTTTCAAGGTATTGATGTGGAATGCTCGTTATGTTATTTGAAGTTCGGGGCTCCCCTCAACAGATGTGGATAATTCACGTAGGTCAAAATTTGTGGAAAAGAGTGTTATGTGGATGCCCCATGATGCAAAAAATTCCTCCATTAATCGACCATCGATAAAAGTGGTAGCATGTAGAAGTGATCGGTCTTGGGATCTGGCTTTCCAATGCCGACGAGCCATCAATGATCAACGCATTTCAAGTTTACATATTAAAAGTGTAGTACATGATCTTGGTTTACTGACGCTAGTGGGATACCAACAATCGGTGATTGAAAACTCATGGGTCCTAGTGTAACCACGTTTACCAACTCACCGAATATCTATGTAACATCAATGTCGGTGATTTCCAACTTCAACTACTTCCACTTGAATTTTCTCGTCAACATACCCAGTGTCTCAATGGCCAATGTGAATTGTTCATGGTGACATGGAGCTTGAAATGGCATGAACAACATGATGCAATTGACATGTCTTGAAAAATTGGCTTGATGACTTGGCTTACCCGAGTGATGTCTCGAGGATTCGTGTTATGTAGTTGATGAAATGTCAATGCTGACATGGTCGTTAGAGTGGCGATACAAATACCTATGTGGTGAATGACGTGGTGAGGTGATGTATCAAATGTTGACCTATGTTCTCCTTGTGTTAGAATCGGGTGAAATTTACCCTAAGGAATCAATGACTGAGACATTCTTTTTGGGGTCCTAAACGTGCAGTCACAATTTTAGGCACAAATTATATGTCAGTGTTGGTGAAATTGCTTGCCTCAATCTAGTTTTGTAGTTTTCGGTGTTGGGCGTCGATCGTTGATACTCATCAATGTCGGTGGATCTCTTCACTTGATTACCTCATTTGCACAAGTGTGTGTTGGAACGACCGATGATGGACGTTCATTGGTGTCGATGCTCTTAAGAGGTGATTGTTGGACATTGGGAACAATCAAGTTTCAACAAGAAAATTGATAGTTTTAAAAGTATTAAGTGTTGAAAGTCCTCCCCTTGCAACATCTAAACCACCTAGACTTCTCTCCTTTCTAGTGATAATTATGTATTAAGCTAGGGACCTATCCAAGGAAGGGGGAAACAAAAATAAAATATCTCAAAAATCGATCATGATCTTGTGAAAATCAAGGTATAAGGATGAAATCAAAAGTGATACTCTAAAAAATTTCATAAAATTTGAGGGTGTGTTGACTGCTCAAAAAATGGCGATTCACCAGGAGAAACCAACATATCCGTACCGCATCTGTTATGGCTATCGATAATACATTTTGAGAGTTGGATTTTAACTTGAGATAACAACCCTCAAATGATTCAGAATTCCATATGTATATGCCCTGAGGAACATTTATGTTGGCCACTTATGGGGATTCATCTAATTTCATGCCTCTTTTCACTTTAACCAATAACTCATATCCATCGGATGAGAGGTGAGTTGGAACTCATTGTTGCTAGAAAGACCTATATATTCAATTTTGAAAACTAAAATCCTTCTCATGGTGTTTCTCCACTTCCAGTGAGCATCCATAGCCCTGACAGAGTCACCTCGACATCACATACCTTGCTCCATTACTAGCAAGCATCCATAGCCCTGACATAGATATATGCATATCCTACCTGGTTGTTCATTTTGGATTTTCATGAAAACATGTTTTTTTCTCGTATTTATATATGAAATTATTGTACCAGAGCCAAGAATGGACTAGGGAGGAGGATATCAGTTTCTTGTAGTGGAGGAATTAACACTTATGTTTTTTCCTTATCATCTCTACTAAGAGGAATAAGGACACACTCTTATCTGACTGGGGTATAATATATTCTCTCCTTTGGTCAATTTCCCTCAAAAACTCTATGCCACAAAGCAGACAACGTGTTTATTCCCTGAGTGATATGCATACAGAAATGTGAATTATTTATGCGTTGGAACTTTTGGTATAGTAGGAACTTCTCATTTTTTTGTGGTATTGAGTGATGGTGGATAGGAGAATTAGGTTTTCCAAATTACACCACAGGCATAGCATAGGACATCCTTGGGATGACACTCAAAAAATCGAAATTGAAACTAAAAAAAGAAACAAAATCATAACAGAATAAAGGTAAGATGAAAATCAAATGAGACCACACGGATCTAAAAGATCAATCTATTTAATCAAAAAAATAAAATGAAAGGAAAAAAAGGTAAACTATGGTACAAGGGACTTCCTAAAAGGAAGTTATGAGAATAAACATTTCAGGGCTTGGCCATTAATGGGGAGGGCCTCAAGCTCATCCCTAAGATTTTGCAGTCTATATGTGCCTACCTTGATCTTCTCAACAATTTGGAAAGGTTTGATCCATAGGTTTTGGAACTTATAATGTTTTCTTTTTGGCTCATTGATTTTATCCCAGTCCAGAACTAAATTCCCTATTTCAATTTTTTTGTTCCGAGCCTTGTGTTTATCAAAACATCTTTTAACTATATGTTGGTGAGCTGCAAACTTCCTCCTAGCCCGTTATCTTTCTTTCTCAACCGTTAAAATTATATCTATTCTTTGTTTCATGCTTGACAAGGGTTGTCCTCTTGAGGACCGAGAAAGTTGCAGGGATGGGAGATACATATTATTTGGTAGAATATCTTCTTTTACATACACCAATAAATAAGGATAATTTCACAGGGCTTCCTTGGGAGTTACCTTGTCAACCCATAGAGCATTGTGAAGTGCATTGTGCCAATTCCAGTGATTTTCTACTATTGTTTTCTTGAGGATTATTACATGATTTTTATTAGTTGACTCGGTGACACCATTTCCCTGCAGGTAATATTTATTGGAGTATCTCAAAATTATTCCTTTATCTAGAGAAAATTTAGTAAGGAGAGTAGAGGAAAAACACACAGCATTATAAAAGACCAAAACTGAAGGCACCCCAAACCTTGTCATAATGTGTTGTTCTAAAAGTTGTATCACTACTTTTTCATGGACATGGGTAAGGGGAATATCTTCCAAACATATTGTGAAGTAATTGGTCCCCATTAGTATGTATTTTTGTTGTTTGGATAATTTTATATTTATCTATCCTATAATATATATTCCCCATTGCTCAAAAGGTATAGAAATTGTCACCAATTGCAATGGGATGGATGCCTTCTTCTCTTTTCCAGCACTTATTTGAAAAGGTTTGCATTTCTTGACATGTGCATGTCCATCCTTGAAAAAATTTGGCCAATAATATCTTGCCCTTAATATTTTGCGAGCATTATTTTCTTCTGCAAAGTGTCCCCCTATAGGACCATCGTGAAGTTCTCTTAATACCTTCTTAACATCTTCTTTTTCAAGACATCTTAGTAACACATTGTTAAGCCCTAAATAGTGGCTCATTACCCATTAATTGGGGCATATTACATTAGTAATGTTATTTTATTTATGTCGTCTTTAGTCCATTACTTGTAATTATACCTCCTAGTCTCCTATATATACCAAGGAGACATTTTCATTTGGAATCATCTTGTAATTGAACTTTTATGTGGGCATAAGGAGGTTTCCCCTTCGAAGAGGCTTATTATCTAAATTTATCTCTTTTTCAAGGCTTTGAGTACTTATTCTGAGGTTTTTCTATGTTATATTGATATTTGGTTCCTAACATATGGTATCAAAGCTCAAGGTCTTGGGATTTCACTGCTACATTTGAGACACCTTGGAATTTTTACTATAACTTTTTTATACAATGATTTAGAAGGAAAGTATTGGAGGATATTTAGTAGATGGATCAAGGTATGTTGGGTTAAAATTTTAGCTCCTGAGGCCTTATACTTTAGGATATAGAGCCTTTCTAAGATAGGGTTCTGGAATCATCCTTAATTGATTCATTATGGAATTTTCGCTATAAAATTTTTTATGTAACGTTTAAGACCCTGAAATCTGGAGGACATTCACAAAAATTAGTAGGGTATATGTGGTAACAATTTCAAATTCTAGGTCATATTACATTTGTAGATACACCCTGTGGAAGATAGGGTATCTGACTAGTCTCAAGCAGGTGTTCTGGGTAAAACAATCATAACTTTTTCCTAGAGTATCCAAGATGAGTGATACCAGCTGCATTAGATAATGGATAGACCGTAGTATTTTTGGTATGATTTTTAGAATTTTATATCAATTATTTTATACAGGGCACGCTATACAAGTGAGATCTCCTGGAAAGGAAAAAAAATATGCAAGTTGTGGGGAAGTTACCGTAAATTCCACTTGGCACATCCAATTTTGAGCAGACCCGTGGCATTGCAGAGAAGAAATATTAGAGACCTACAAAAAATAAAATTTCATACTCAGAAGGACCGAAATTTTGGAGATACAATAAAAGGAAGATTGTCTATCAGAACCACCTCAAAATAAAGGTTTAAAGTGATACTTGGCCAACATGCCACCAAAAAAGGGAACTTATACAAAAAATAAGCCTCCAGACAATCCTACTTGGACTCTTGATGAAGGTGAAGAAATGTGTAGGGACATAAATTATTTACAAAAGAAGGGAGTAACAAAAGATGAACTACAAGAGATGGAAGAAGTTGGAGGAAAATATGGATGGTTTAAAAGAGGAGATCATGGAAGGATTGAAATATCTCATAATAGAGAGGACACCTGAAAGTGAAAATGTATCCCATGAAATTCATGATGAGGACACAAGGAAGGTGAATCAAGAATGGATAAACTCTAACTTTGGGTTGAAGACCAACCATGTTCCTAAGATCGATATGAGGAATTTTGATGGCAAGGACCCTATCACATGGATACTTCAGATGGAGCAATTATTTGATCTACATAATGTGCCACATACACAAACGGTACGAATTGCTTCTTTATATTTAGAACCCAATCAATTTTTATGGTATCGATGGTTTTTTCCTTGCAAATCATTCATCACTTGGACAATTTTCACAAAAGAAATGATAGCACACTATGAGGATACAAGGAGCAATAACTTCTTTAGCCAATTGATAAATCTCATGCAAAAGGGTTCAGTTACAAAGAAAATTGAGAACTTCCAAAGATTGAATATAAAGGTAACAGATATTCCAGATGAGCACTTGATTGAAGTATTCATAGGAACTTTAAGAGATAACATTCAACATGAGGTTCGCCTTTGGGAAACCAAATCATTGGAGAATGCATTTAGGGTGGCAACAAATGTTGAAATTAGAAATATGGCTATGGCTACTAGAAGGACCAATCCTAACATCTATAGAGAGAATAATGCTCCTTCTTCTAAAACACCTCAACCTACAAGGTTGACACCTCAACAATTGGAGGAAAGAAAAGAAAAAGGTTTGTGCTTTAATTGTGACATCAAGTATAGTAAGGGACTTAAGTGTGGTGAGAATAAATCATTCTACGTAGATTGTGAAGAGGGAGAAGAACAAGAACAAGAACCATCTCAAGATGAAAACGTAGAAGAAATTTCGTCTGAAGAGTTGAATCCCATGACATCGTGTAATGCATTGGCTAGAATTAGAACTCCTCAAACCCTCAAGATCGAAGGATATATCAAAAAGAAAAAGGTAATAGTCCTAATTGATTATGGTAGTACTCATAATTTCATTCACTATAAATTTAATATCCAAAGCTCTTGATTGCTTTGTATATCCAGCACCAGAGTTTCAAGTAATGATTTCAGATGGAGAAACTATCAATTTCTTAGGAAAATGAAATAAGATCAATCTTATTATGGGGGAATATGTAATGAATATTCCAATGATTTCTATACCCATGGGTGGTGCTGATGTTGTACTAGGAATCCAATGGTTACAATCATTACGAACAGTGGATTTTAATTTTCAAGAACTTTTCTTGAAATTTTCATTGGAAGGAAAAGAAATTGAGTTAAGAGGTATCAAAGGGAAACCCAGTAAGGTGATAAGCTCTAATGGCATGACAAAATTATTGAAAAAGGGGCATCAAGGTGTTATTGCACAACTATGCTCACTAGATGTTCAAAAATCTAAGCCATCTATTCCTCTAAA
>JZKD02S2197595.1:270749-288305 GCA_000966675.3 Picea glauca | reverse complement strand
TGTAACTTCCTCTTCTTTCTCTCACAGTCTCCTCTCTTAGAATACAATATTCACCCTCGTACATAGCCGCAATACATTTCCCTCATAAAAGAGGGTTTCCTTCTAGGGAAAAAACCCTAACATAATCTCTACCGCTAGATCTGCGACCTTATAATGAAGGGTCCAGATTTACAATGAAATTACAATATACTTTTATAAGGCAATTTTTGCTTTGGGGGCTTCGCCCCCAAACCCCCGCTGGGGGCCCGCTTGCCCCCAGACCCCCCGGACCCCGCAGAGGGGGTACCCCCCCTCTGCACTCCCCCGCGTGGAAGAGTGTACATACTTCTGGGGTGTAAATACTTCATGGGGTATAAACACGACTGAAAGCAAGGACCTCTGAATCAAGAAGATAATCAGGCTCCACAACCAACAGAGGAGAGACTGAATACAAAATTTGTGGTCAGGTTTTATGAGTTCCATGGCACCAACAGATTACTCTCCTCATGGTGTAAATAAGATAAGAAGTTCAAAAACATGATAAATGGATGGTACAACACGGTAAACCTCAGAGAGCCTTATATGCATTTAATGTCTTTAATCTTTTGCTTGTATGAGGAAAATGATTGCTCAAATTTTTCATAGGCATGGATTTCCTTAGGATATATCGTGGAAACCTTCGAGAGTAGTTCTAATTGGGGAAACATCATTTCCAAGAAGTTGAGTATCAACATCCTACAGGCCCATACACCAAAAGATGGAGAAACATCAGTTTTCTACATGGCATGTTACATGTTGGACATAGTCTACATGAGAAACATTTTCGCAGGTATGAATTTAAGTGGCATGTCGTTGAGTTACCCGTGCATGTTTATTTCAATATTTTGTGGGAAAATAGGTACAAGAAATTTTATGCCATTATATGTGATGATTTCATAGCCCGATTGCACTTCATTATATTTAGAAAAGAATTCCCAAGGCTTTTAGTGGCAACCAAAAAGATGATTTCAAAAGTGGGCCACTGGTATTTTGAAGAAACAGACACTTATATTAGAGTGTTATGGGCTACTGGTGCACCACACATACTCCTCATTCATCTCCCAGACTGTCTCATATTGGGAGAAATTGTTTACCAGACCGATCTGCAAGGCTATAATGCCTCTTTGGTAAAAGATAAGAAGAGAGCTTTCATACCCTATGGTTTTCATATCAGGTCTTACATGGTAAGAGACATTTCATAGGTGAAACAAGAGGGATTGAGTCAGCTTGAGTATCGGTTCCCCACATGAAATTTTCACAAGTATGATCCAAAAGGCCTGGTACTCCAGCATGCATCAAATGTGTCCTCATGTTGGACATATTCTCATGATAGATTTGAAGATGATATCTTTACCGAGGGTGTTCAATACTAGGAGGAATTTCTCTATAGAAGGGTTAACCCAAATATGACCAAATTCAAAGTAATGACCATGGATGAACAATTTGAGACTATAGAGCACACTGCTCAAGAATCCATTAGGGTAGAATAAGAAAACATAGCAGCAGAAGCAACTGAGGCACGTAGAAGGGAGATATTGTTTTTGGAAGAAGCCAAGAGAGATATGCAAAGATTAGGGGAAGATCCCCCACTTAATCCTTTGATAGGACATTTGATAATTACCCTAATCGATACAAATGAGGAAGCATAACTAAATAATTCAAAGACAATCCCACCGGAAGAGAGTGTCGACCAAGAAAGCACCAACCCTATGTCACCACAAGTAGGATCATTGATGACTACTACAACTCAGCAAAGGTCAAAAAGAGAATCAAGTGGGACATGTATGCCTATTATCCTCATAGATTTAATCATCCTATATGATGATGAGGAAGGTTTGAAAGCTTCACACATAATCCTGGTACCAATCACACAGGAGGAGGAACCAAGGGAAACATTTTCTCCAGCTTTTGATGTGTTGGTCCCAAATCCCCAAGAAGGAGACCATGAGGCTAGGAACACTCTTGAAATTGTGTTTCTTAATCAACTTGGAACACAACCTCAGGATGACATCTCTAAGAACTACTTTGATACAGATGAACAAGAATAAGGAATGGGACATTCATAAATCGTCATCCCAATGGACAAACTCTTAGCCAATATCGATCCTTCTCCTACTTCTCCATATAGGATAAAGAATCCATCAGTCGATGAGGAGTAGCAGAAGGCCAAGTCACCGAAACATACAAGAAATTTCCCTGCTAAGAAACTAAGAGAACCTACCATAGAACACTTCTATATGGTGGGAAGCCTAGGAAATACTCTGCCTTGGGGAGATCAACAGATTCCTGAACTAGTAGATGAAACTGTCGACATACAATAATTTTTTTATGACAGGAAAAGGAAAGCTTTGATGAGAATAAAAACCAAGAAAAGGAAGCTTACGCTTGATAGAATCTTGTTCATAACCACAAAGGAGACGTTGTTTGACATAGAAAGTGATAATATGACTGAGCTAATTGGAGTGGGGATGGCTATAACTGATGCCACTTTAGATGGGGAAAAGGGGGATGAAAGGGATGTAGCCTCCATGAAGAAAGAGTTGGACCATTTGCGACATCAATCAGAGTATTACCAAAATTCAACATAGGTGGTGGTACTCTTAAAGAGTGAGTTCTGAGAGATGTATACAAAATTCACAAGGGAAAGAGACCTCTTCACCACTTGCATAACTAACTTCCAAGAAGATACCCTTATGGGGCTGGAAACCTATAAAGACATGCAACGATGGTATGAGAAGGCACATAAAGCCGTATAATGGATAGACTACATCAAAGAAGTGCAGAAGGGATGAGATATAAAAGAGCATGGCGTACGAGTGTTTATGGATAAGAACATCACCCGAATAAGGAAGGAAACCGAACACTAGGTAAGCACGGTCCAGGAACCCTGACGAAAAATGCAGGAAATATGGGAAAAATGTGAGAAAATTTGGGAGAAAATCAATCAGGAAATGAGGAATATCGACTTGTTGGATTTTGGCCCGCTGAAGGATTTCTCCTATTTATGTGACATAGTTAAGTGGCATGCAGAGCAATACCAGGTGTATGCAATGAAGATTTCTCAGGTTTCAAGCATGATCCCAGGTCAAGTGAAGAAGTTAGTGGAGCCTCTGATTAAATCTCTCAAAGTCTTACAATGTTTGAGTGTCAGACTAATCAAATACAAAGAACGTGAAATTGAGATGAAGGAGGTCATCTCCGCTTCCATGGATCAACATAGGTTCCCATATGCAAATGTGTCCGAAGATCTCTTCTACAGATGGTCAGAATACGAGAGGAACAATCCTCTTCAGTAAAACGACCAGATAATCTCAAGAGAAGCAAAAGAGAACAGATAGAAAAAGTTCTCCATGTGTCATTTTCTTAACTTAACACAACTTAGTAGTTATTTTTAGTTTAGAGTTATTTTAAAAATAAGAGAATCGACCTTGAGATCTAGGTCGATGGTTTTTGAGAGAAAGAATTTTTCACGAATATTTTAAGAGAATTATTTATGTGCAAGTTAATTTAATTAAGAAGTTATGTTTAGAACAAAAGACACGTCTTTCATCTTAGGCGTAAATGTGTTTGGATCGAGGGGGAATATCTCTGTCTTCGAATTCAACATTTTTTGTTGTATTGAGTAAGAGTTGGTGTATATGTTATTCAGGTTATCTTATAATGTTGCAACAATTATTTTATTCTAGTTGATGAATAGAAATTGATTGTGTTAATGTGTGATTGATAATAGAGCATTGAAAATTACTTTTCCAGCACTAATTTTTTGTCATGTATACATTTTATTTATGTAACTATTATCTTAGATGATATTGAATGTCTACAAGTCGAAATGGTATTATTGCTAGTTTGAATTAGTTTAGATCTTCTTCGTCAACATGCTAAGGTATAAAGGTTATCCAAAAACCTAGCTTTATCCAATGTATATTAACTTCACTCTGCCATTTAGTTTAAGCTCCATATGTATTTTGTTACAAATGCTAGGAAAAAACCAAAAATATAACTACATAGCCTAAGGAAAGGTTTCACATAAAAGACATATCTATCGGTCACAATTAAATCCCATCGATAATTCCATCTAGATCACAAATCTAGAGAACCTTACCACTCATCAAACTCTTACGAGTCTAATTGGGCCTCTTAAGCGGGTTTGGTTCTTGATTTTGAGTTAAAGGGATATCAGAACCCTCAACAGAATTGGTGCTAGAAGGAGGGTCTAATGAATGAATGGATAACAATATTTTTGATAATATATATAGTAAAGACTATAGATTCAAAACATACCACATGCATGGCTAGTCATTCTCAAGAAATCCATCATATAGAGAGTACTCCCAATACGAGTAACTCTTATCAAAATGAAGAGGAAGAACACTTGTACCCCGAAATACCTTACTCTCTTCCCCACGAAGAATTAAATAAGTTCAGAAGAATCACCATAGCTTATGCCCGACAGATCAGAGCATTACCTCTAGCTACTTCCCCGAAGAAAACAAATAAGTAGACTAGTTGTTGACACCCCTGACCAGGTATTCGTTCATGTAGATTTTAACTTTGTACAATATTTACTGCAAATAAATTTTCAGTAAAAGAATAGAAAAGATACAATGGCAAATAAAAAAATTACACAGATTTTTTTCCCTTGGAAACCCAAACCGGGAAACCCAACATATTATATATTCATTCATAGTGATACATTGTTTATAATACAATATACATATATGATCCAGTGACATCCAAAACCCTAACCCAATGACCTGGATTAGTCAAAAACCCTAATTCCTTAACCGAAAATTGAAAACCATCAACAAAAACCATGTTCTGAAAAAACTTCCAACAATGGACAGGAAAAAAGAGACAAATGTGACATGTTTCCCGAGGTATTTTTTTTCTTGGGGACGTTGCGACACTATTAATCATTGAAATAATACAACACATACCCAAAATTATCCCACTTGTTGTTTTCTTTGCATACATGGGGTTATGGGGTTACATAGTCAACAATCCAAGGTAGTAATGCCCATGGAACATATACACCAAGAGAACTTCTCAGTGCTCACAGATTTTGTTAATGAATTTGCAACATTCTTCAAAGTGTCCACCTTCATCATCAATACTTTTTTTTCTTCAACCATGTCTCTCACAAAGTGATATTGAATATCAATATGATTTGTCTTTGAATGATAAACCAGGTTCTTTTCCAGAAAAATTGCACTCTGACTGTCACAATCTATCCTTATAGTTTTTTGTACCAACCCAATACTTGAACACAATATTTGTAACCATACTGCTTCCTTACTTGCATGAGTGGATGCCATGTATTCAACTTCTGTAGTTGAAAGTGCCGCTATAGCCTTTCTTTTGCTCATCCAACTTATTTATCCTCCAAACAGGTTAAATGCATACCCACTTGTAGATCTCATATGATCTAGATCTCCAACCCAATCTGCATCCACAAATCCATGTATATCCACCACTATGTCCAATCTCGGTCTTTCTTGGTAGCACAATCCATAGCTAGTAGCTCCACAAAAATACTTGAAAACCCTTTTTACTGTTGTCCAATGGTCCTTCCCTAGTTTTGACATATACCTGCTCAAAACGCCCACTGCATGTACAATGTCTAGTATAGTATAGACCATTGCATACATCAAACTACCAACTTCACTCACATATGGAACAAGAGACATGTCCTCCTCCTTTTCCTATGACTTGGGACATTGTTCCACACATTATTTTACACCAACATGAATAGGAACCTTGACCGGTTTACATTCCTACATATTAAACCTCTGCAATATTGTCTCGACATATTTTCTTTGATTTAACCAGAGTTTCCTCTTTTCTTGATCTCTTTTAATTTCCATGCCCAAAATGAAATTTGAAGCACCAATATCCTTCATGTCAAATTTAGAGGACAACTAAGTTTTCACATCCTGGATAATGTCCTTGTTGTTTCCTATCAGCAACATGTCATCCACATACAAGACCAAATAAATCAAATGATCACCAATTAATTTAAAATACACACAATGATCGTCTTTTCTTCTTGTGAAACCAAGTCCCAACATATACATATCAAAATTTTGATTCCACATCCTTGGTGATTGTTTTAAACCATACAGGGACTTTTTTAGCTTGCATACCAGCTCCTTCTTTCCCTCCACAACAAATCCTTATAGATGCTTCATATAGATTTCTTCTTTCAGATCCCCATGTAGGAATGTTGTCTTCACATACATCTATTATACTTCAAAATCAAATGCAACAACAACAGATAACATAAATATTATAGAGGTTAACTAGGGAACAGGAGAGAAAATCTCACCAAAATCAATTCCCTCAACCTGGGAATAACCCTTTTCTACTAACCGAGCTTTCCTTCTGCATTCAATTTTTTTTTAAATACCCATTTTCTACCAATGGGATTTCTTCTAGTCAAAAAATCTACTAGATCCCAAGCCTCATTTTTATCCAAGGATGCCATTTCTTCATCCATGGATTTTTTCCAGAGATTTCCATCCTCTAAATCCACTGCCTCCCTGAAAGCTCTAGGATCATCATCAATAACAGACAAAGTAAAATTTGAACGGAAATGAGATGGATTATACCTTTCTGGTAGCCATCTTTCTCAAAACAGTCTCCTCAATATTGGATTATGAGGATCTTCTTCTTTTGATTCTTGTTCTTCTGTAGAGTCTGATTCATCATCCTTTAAATCAAACTCTATTTTGTCTGGTCCTTCCTTACTTGGTAGGACTTCCTGTTTAACAACATCCTTCATTTCTCTAAATACCACATCTCAGTTATACACTACCTTCTTAGTTTCTCAGTTCCAAAGATTATAACCTTTGATACCATCTTTATATCCAATAAAGATACACTTTTCAGCCTTCTTATCTAGCTTACTCATGTTTTCCTTTGGAACATGAACATATGCATCACAACCAAATAAATTGAGATGTTTGAGAGAGGGTTTCTTACCAGTCCATACCTCTTGTGGAATATGTTTATCCAGCATTGATGAGGGTGATCTGTTGACCAGGTAACATGCAGTAACCACTGCCTCTACCCAGAATTCTTGCCCTAACTCAACACCACTGAGCATGCACCTTTATTTTTCCATCAACGTCTTGTTCATCCTTTCTGCAACTCCATTCTGTGAGGTGTATATGGAGTAGTATTCTTCCTTGCTATACCACACTTCTTACATAATTCTTCAAATTCATTCCCGCAGAACTCTCCGCCATTATCCATCCTCAACACCTTAATTCTTTTCTCTGTTTGATTCTCAACAAGAGCCTTAAACTCTTTAAACATGTCAAATAATTCATATTTTTTCCCGAGGAAATATATCCAAGTATTCCTTGAGAATTCATCTATAAATGAGACTGACACAGGTCCAAAAATATCACTCTGAACTAACTGTAAAATTCCTTCTGACCTCGTTGCACCAGAAGGGAATCTTACCCGATTTTGATTTCCATATACAAAATTTTCATAGAAATCAAAATCCAGAGAGCAGTTAGACATACCTTCAACCATACCTTTACCGTGTAGTAGTCGAAGACCCTTTTCTCCAATATTCCCTAGTCTTTGATTCCACATCATAACATTTTCTCTAGGTACTGTAGGAGTTCTTTCTTCTTCAACTCTAATATCATGAGAAATGGAACTATTACACACATCACTAATAGTGCTTCCTTGAATCTTATACAGTTCCAAACTGAACTCCTTTCAACAACACCATTGCTCCTCAAACCATCCTATAGGTTTCCTTTTCAAACATTGTTTTTACCCCTGCATCGCCCATTTTGCTTACAAAAATTAAATTTTTGGCCAAACCTGGGATGTGAAGAACACCAAAAAGTGTTATAATCCTTCCATCTATGAGCCTCAACTTGAATTTTCCTCATCCTATGATTATGGTTTTCAAATCATCACCTAAGAAAACATTACCTCCATCATACCTTTCAGATTCATAGAACCACTCCCTGTGGGGATTCATATGAAAGGATGCACCCAAGTCAACCAAACATGCCTCGTGATCTATATGTGTGCTTGAAGAATCCAATTACACATCCCCTCCTTCTTCCTTGGAGTTATTTTCTTCCGTAGAAGGATATTCTTCAAATCCATTCTTTTTCTCAACTTTGGCTCTACACTGCTTCTTGTAGTGCCCTTCTTTTTCACGTCTCCAACATATCTTTACAAACTTTCTGAGAGATTTAGATCTACCCTTAGACTTAGATCTACCACTTGAGAACTTAAATCTATTTCTTTCCTAGGAGCATCCTATTGCAAATAATGTGTTTGTTCTTTCAAGGTAGTTGTATTACTACCTATGGCCACAACCAGACTATCCCACGAGTCTGGTAAAGAACACAATAAACTGATACACTTATCTTCATCTTAAATTTTATTCTCAATAGATACTAAATGACTTACCAGAGTATTGAAATCATTCAAATGCTTCTCCACCGAGTCTCCATCTCTCATCCTCAGATTATACAACTTCTTTCTCTGCAATAGTTTATTCACTAGGGATTTAGACTGATACAACTTCCCCAACTTATCCCATAAATCCTTGGTTGTATATTCCTTTGACATATTTAGTAATATTGAATCTGAGAGACACAACTGGATTGTGCTCTTCGCCTTCCAATCCAAATTTTTCCAGTCATTTGTTGAAGTTCTTGTAGGTGAAGTACCTGGATCTACCGTGATCCACTAGTCTCTGTCCACCAATAAATCTTCCATATTGAGCTTCCATAGCTTAAAATTTTCCCCATTAAACTTCTTGACCTCCATTTTCGAATTTCTTGCCATTTATTATCACCTGAAAAATCAATACTACATATCTCCCACTGTAACAAGGATTATCACAGTCTCAAGACAAAACCTTGACCACAAAGGCATCCCTGTGAAGTCAACAAAGATCTGATACCAAATGTAGATTTTAACCTTGTATAATATTTACTGAAAAAATATTTTCAGTAAAAGAACAAAAAAGATACAATGGAAAATACAAACATTACACAAATATTGTTTTCCCTTGGAAACCCAAATCGGGAAAACCAACATATTATGTATTCATTCATAGTGATATATTGTTTACAATACAATATACATATAGGAGACAACGGCATCAAAAACCCTAACCCAATGACCTGGATTAGTCAACAACCCTAATTCCTTAACCATAAATAGAAAACCATCGAAAAAAACCATGTGCCAAAAAACTACCCAACAATGGACACAAAAATCGAGGCAACACGAAAAACGAGGCAAAAATGCGACATGTTTCCCAATACAAAAAAAAATTATCGGGGGAGTTGCGACACTACTACTCATGCAAAGCATATAACACATACCCAATAGTTCACACGGTAGAAGATACAATATATTTTTTCTCTCACAAAGATCGAACAACCCCTTAATCTGATACCTAAAACACCAGCTGGTAATTACTCTGATCCTAACGATTTTGAATCTGAAGAGGAGGAGTCTAATTCAGATCACTCAGGTTCTGAATCAGAAGACATGGGAGATAATAATGATAACACCGAAGATAATCCTAGAGATAATCAACCATGGTTGGAAATATATTCTTTGGAAATTCCAGGACGATGCATAACCTACCCAGACATCCAAAAAAGCTACTTCCCAAATTTGATCGTGAAACCTCTAGATTTCCTGAAGATCATATTAGACATAAGGTGGATGAATGTACAAAAGGAAGATTTGGTGTGTATATTGTTCCCTTATACTTTTGAAAATTCATCTTCAACCAGGTATTTCAACCTATCGGTTGGTTCCATGACTAGCTGGACTAAGTTTCAAAAAGATTTCTTGGACAAATTTGTTGAAGAAACTACTAGTACAGGAGTCTTAATGGCTGAAATTTTCGCCACCACTATGAATCCAAAATAAAAGGTCAAATATTTCAACCAAAGTTTCACCTCCATTTTGAACAATTTCCAACCCTAGGCTAGACCTATTCCAGAGCTACATATTGAAGTATACACTAATGCTCTCCCAACTTCTATTTCTATGTTCATAAAAAGGGTCGCCAAGAATACCCTAGCAAAAAATTTCGAGGAAGCTAAAATGATTGAGTTCCAAATGAAAGGATGCAAACAAAGTCATATATCACTAGTAAATAAAGAAACCCAATCTCCACCCAAGAAGGGAGTTTTCTTGACTAGACCCTCGGGAAAACAAACAGAACAAGGCCCCAAAAACGAGGGAGGGGACATAGAAAACCTACAGTGAATGATAAAAAAATTCCAACAAGATCGTAGATATGAAAAGGAGTGTTGGGAAAGTAAACCAAAATCAAATACCTTATAAACCCTTTTTTAAAATAAACCCACCCTTCAAAGCTATAGAACCTCCCCCAGCCAACCTAAACATTGACTTAGGGAACATAGCATCTGAATCTTTCTGTACATATCACCAAGAAAAACATTCAGAAATGGATTTCCCTCAATGTTTTCATACTATGAATCTAATGGCTAATCGATTCCTAGATGAATTTTCTCTAACTGAACAACCCCATAGCTCAACAATAAATGTCATCGATTAAGAAAGTCAAGAGCCACCAGAAGAGACAACCATGTTTTTATGGGATTCCAACCACCTGATTCGTTTCAACGATGCCACTAAAGTGCAAGGACCTCCCACTGAAATTCTACATGTACATACGCGAAGTAAAAGTCAACCGATCCAAAGTAACCCCACCACTACTCAATTATCTAGAGGTAATCCAACAACCGATCACCACAAACCACTATTTTCTTCCCACAGAAACCCTACAAACATACACACACGAGAAACGCCTAAGATAGAATACAATGTAGTAAAAGACTTGAAGAAGATGAAGGCTAATATGTCTATCATGGAAATGTGTAAGATCCCTCAACAAAAGGAATTTTTGTTACATGCCTTAAAATTAATAGATACCCAAATAATAAGCACTAATCAAAGTGACATCCTATCTCCCATAGATTTAACAAATAATCCAAGTGTGAATGCTTGTTCTTTAGACAAAAGAGGAAGGCCTTTTGTTTCTCCTTTCCTCTCGATGTTTGAGGTTTTTAACAAAAATCTACACAATTTCCTAGTCGATTCATGGGCATCTTCAAATGTCATACCATTTTCAATCTGCAAGAAATTGAATGCAACCCCACTCAAAAGTGATAAACACATTATACAACTAGATAGGAATCAGGTAAAGATCATTGGGGAGCTAAAATATGTAATGATCAGAATTGATACACACCCCAAATTTTTTCAAGTAATTGACATAATTGTGGTAGACATCCTGGAGGATTATGGAATGCTACTTAGACGATACCAGTCTGAGAAATTAAATGGATACTTTAGTACCGACTGGGATCACCTCTAGTTTCCATTAAAATGAAATCCAAACATGATCAAGATCGATAGAGAAAGATACAACAAGCACATCGTCACTGATTTAGAGACCCTAAATGAACCCTCATCAACAGATTTACCTATGCTAAGAAACTACTCTTGTGATTATGATTTTGGTAATTTCACCCCTCACATGTCTGACATACCTCGGACACAAAAATCCGAAATGATTTTTCAAATAGACTTACTAGAAGCCGTAGGAGAGAGAATCCTTTGTCAAGATTCTCTGACAGGAGTAGCAGACAAAGAGGTTGAAATTAAAAAAATAACTAGACATGAAGAAGTCAAAACTTCTCCTCCTCAAATTTGGATGTTGTACTTTGATGGCTCTAAATTGCAAGAAGGGTTGGGAGTGGGATGCATCTTCATTGACCCAAAGGGGAAACAAAAATTCATATCCTGCAGATTAGAATTTGAATTCACTAATAACACTATTGAATATGAAGCTCTAGTCCAGGGAATAAAGAAATCCATCGTATTAAACATCAAGGATGTGAGATTTTTTGGAGACTCTGAGATTATCGTTAGGTAAGTAAATAATCCCATCCATTGCAATTCACCTTACTTGAGAAATTACCAGCAAGAGGTACACAAAATAATAGACAATTTTGAGGCCTTCAACATTACCATTGTTCCCAAGACAAAAAATACCCTTGCCGATGCTCTAGCCACCGTAGCCTTAAGATTATATCCTTTAGAAGATTATGAATCCTCAAGGTTCACCGTGGAACTGTTCTACAAACCTTCGGTACCTAACAACGTTTCTAATTGGAAATTTTTTGAAGGGGATGAACAAATTGTATATTTCCTGACCAATTCGAAGAACTTTATGGATTTGGTCATTGATGATGAAGAATTCCAAGAACTACTCACAGAATTATATCTCCATGAACAACCAAAGGTAATAGATCATTCTAATGACAAACCCAAGTTTCACACGATACCTAAAGGAGTGGCCAATATAGAGAACCTTTTTGACTTAAGGGAAAGATTTAAAGGGCCAAAGAATTAAAAAACAAGGAGGTCATGTCCTATATACGAGACTATAAACCTAGGCACCTATGAGAACCCCGACAATTTCAATTTAGGAAAGAAAATGTACAGAAAATACAAGAAATCTTATCTTAAACTTTTTAAGGATATCAAGATCTGTTTGCTTGGTCTTACCAAGATTTGAAAACATACGATACTCACATTATCCAACACACTATCCCATTAAAATATGGAATAAAACCCTTCCAACAAAATATTAGGAAGTACCACCCATCTCTAGAAACTCTAATGTATCAAGAGTGAAGAAATTATTAGATGCTAAGATTATCTTTTAGATAAGACACTCAGCCTGGGTAGCTAATATGGTGCCTATCAGGAAGAAGTCTGGGGAGATTCGTCTATGGATGGATTTCAAAAACCTTAACAAAGCATAAAAAAAATATAACTACCCATTCCCACCCATGGAATATATCTTATAGACAGTTTTAGGCTCCAAATATTTTTCCCTCCTAGACTGTTTCTCGAGATATAACCAGGTCCTGGTCTTAGAAGATGACTGATTAAAAACTACTTTTCAAACCAAGTGGGGAACCTTTTCTTATAGATGCATGACCTTTGGGATGATTAATGAAAAACAAACCTTCTAGAGGGCCATGGATGTAGATTTTGGGGGATTGATTAATAAATGTGAGGTATACTATTTATATGATGTAATGATATACTCAAAAAATAAGGAAGACCACATTCAACATTTGACTCAGATTTTTAAAAGGTGTAGGAAATATGGAATATATTTGAATCCTAAGAAAACCATCGTTGGCATCGAGGAAGGGAAACTACTAGGTCATATTATATTCAAGAAGGAACTAGCATCGACCCTGAGAAGATAAAAATGATAGGTCAACTCCCCTTCACCTCACAATAAAATGGCCATTCAATATTTCTTTGGGAAAATCAACATTGTGAGAAAATTTACTTCTGATTTCGCCAAAACGGTTAAACCCTTACAAAAAATTATTTGCAAAGATTCGGAGTTCAAATGGGATGAAAGATGCTTTCAATAACATCAAAACTGGCATCTCCCAAGCACCAGTATTACGAAGCCCTGACTCAGCAAATACGTTTTCCTTTATACCTTTTCTTATGACCAATCCTTGGTTGCAGTACTTACCCAAAAAGATGATGAAAACAATGAATAACGAGTATCCTTTATGATCACTAACCTCCAAGGAGCCGAACTAAACTACCCTGCTATAGACAAACATGATTACACAATATATAAAGCAGTCAAACATTTCAAATCCTATATATTGAAGAATCACACTAAAGTCATAATACCTCATCCAACAACCCAATCTATGTTCACTCAACAAGAGATGGGAGAAATATGGGGAAATTGGATGGAAGCCGTCTAAGAATTTTATCTAGACATAAAACTTGCCAAAATAGTCAAGGGTCAAGGGTTGTGTAAACTGGTTGTTGAGGCCCAAGATCTGATTAATGTAGAAGACTTTAGTTGGAAAAATGAGCTGTCATTATGGTACAACAAAGCCTTGTATGCACCTCCCGGGTAGGAATCCTGGTATGGAAACTTTTATTATCTCGTACATCTTGGAACTTGGTTGGAGAACCTAAACCCTAGAGAAAGGAGATCTCTAAGGCTAAAATATTCTCAATATTGCCTCATAAATTCTATTCTTTTCCATGTAAATTATGATGGAGTACTCCTTAGATGTCTTGAACATGATGATGCAGAAAAAGTATTGAGAGAACTCCATGACGATACAACAAGTGGACATTTTGCAGGAAAAACCATGTCTCACAAAATATTAAGGGGTGGTTATTCTTTTCCTACTCTCTTCAGGGATGCTCATGCATATGCCAGGAAATGTAAATCATGTCAGATAAGTGTCAGTAAAGGAAAAAGGGAAGTCATTCCACTTTAGTCGGTGACCATATCCATACCATTTGAACAATGGGGAATAAACGTCATAGGCGAAATTACTCCTAGTTCTTCGAAACAACATAAATATATCTTGATTGCTATAGACTACTTTACGAGATGGACGAAGGCCACCCCTATCACGCACATTAATGAAAAGGTAGTAATCCAATATTTAGAACAAGAACTAATAACAAGGTTTGGGATGCCCTCCGTTCTCATTTTTTACAATGTGACCTACTTTTCTTCCACACTATTGACAGAATTTTCCCTTTATAAGGGGATCATAATAAGATATTCTGCAAACTACTATCCGCAAGGGAATGGGGTAGCAGATTCAACTAATAAGAATCTGGTGAGGATTTAAAAAAAAAAGTTGTTGAAAATCAGAGGAATTGGCACAATTTTCTTCATAATTCACTATGAGCCGATAGAGTAACACCTAAAGAATCCATAGGGAACTCCCCATACTTTCTATTATATGGATAGGAAGCCATTCTCCCAAACGGATTGTATCTTCCATATTTAAAACTTGCTCATGCTTCAAGAGGCCAACCCTCATCCACTATCCAACAAAGGATTGATACCCTTCTCATGCTAGACAAAGAAAGGGAAAAGGATAAAGTTAATTTCACCGCTCATCAACAGATAGTTAAAAGATGGTTCTAAAAACATAAGGCCAAAGAAAAAAAAATTGAAGTAGGCGACTTAGTTTTGAAGTGGGATAAAGCAAACGAGTCCAAAGGAAAACACTCAAAGCTCCAATATCTATGGCTCGGACCTTTTCAAGTGGTTGAGAAGATCAAGGAAAGAACATACCAGTTGCAAAATCTGAAGGGGGAATCTGACACCCTTCCGGTGAATGGTTAGGCCTTAAAACAATATTTCTCCTAAAAAAAAAAAAAGTTTTGATGCTTTGTTCGAGTTTTTTTTTTCTTTTTGGCATACATCTTTTTATCAGTACGAGTGTGTGGGTTTAGGGAAGACTATTTTCAAGATCCTTTTTCACTCTTTCTTTTTCTTGTTGTTTTCTTTTAATTAAGTTGTGTTTCATAAATAAATGGTTGACTTTAATGAATACGGTGAAGAAGACTCTGCTTTTTACCTACACTTACATGAAAAATAAGAGACGTTGGGCAGACACAAATTTTCAAAGAAACATATTTTTCTTTGTAAGCATACTACCTGGGGAAGTGATGAAATATCTACCATGGAACACCTCTATATGGTGGGAAGCCTAGGCCTCTTCCCTAGGGAGATCAACAGATTCTTGAACTAGTAGATGAAGTCATCGACATACAACCAATTTATTATGATAGGAAAAGGAAAGATGTGATAAGAAGAAAAATCAAGAGAAGGAAGCTCACACTTGATAGCACCTTGTTCATAAAAACAAAGGATACACTATTTGAAACAAAAAGTGCTAAGATGACTGATCTAAAAAAGAAGAAGACTTGAAATCTTGAAATTTTTTGCAAGTAAATTTTATGTGTTAAAATCAAATGGATCAACTTTGCGGCACATTAATTAAAGGATTAGTCATGCAAGATACAAATAAATAGCAGCATAATCAATGAACATAAGCACATAAACACAACAATTGATAAAGGAGTTCACCCCTCTCTTGGGCTACATCTCCTGGTCCAACTTCCAATAGATCATTATTATTAATTGCTCAAATTGATCAAAACGTGCTTTACAATGCTCAAACTGACCAACAGACTGCTCCAATGGCTTCAGAGTGTCCAAAAACCCCTAGTTGGGCTTTTTCGGCACCTCGTTTGGCCAAAAAACGAAGAAGTTAGGCCTCCTGGAAGTCCCCCCTTCAAGCTTGTTGTCTCTGCATCTACAAAACGCACCCTTGTTTCATGAACCTAGCACACATGCAATTTAAAGCGTGAAAACCCAGCACCGGGCGCAACTGCGCCAACGATGTGAACTGTAGGACGGTTATGGGCACGCCAGCCCCTAACCGCCTAGCACTCGGGCATATGGTCACCATCCGACCTCGAGCTAGTGCAAAAGAGGGCTAACCGTTGAAACTGTTCCAACTTACCTCGCACTCCTGGTTGTGGCCACATGCAACATAATAGAACCGTGGGCTTAAACCATTGACAACACAAATCCCGCGCGTCATTTCATAGAGGGCATGGTCATATACATAAACCATGCGACCGGGGCTAGACTCCATATGAAATCGTTTGAAATTCCCATGTAATACACTATGGTATGGTCATATGTATGAACAGTAGAACCACGGGTCAGGGCTAAGCCCCGGCTCAACCCCCCCGCCAAATATTACATAGCATAAAATGAAATAAATAAAATCTCGTATACATAACAAGGACTACCGTGTGGGCTAGTGGTAGCCCACACTCTACCAAATCGTATAGCCATGGGGGAGGTCCAGGGTTCGACCCCCATGGACTCCATACAATTTTAACAAAAACCAAAAACCAATACCGGGGTGCCACATGGCAGCCCATGACTGGGCCATGTGGCACCTTACCATTGATCAAAAATATGCCACATGTCACATTTCGATTTGACCACACCTGCCAATTAGAATCTACCACATCACCTCTAACATGTCAGCGTACGGAATCTTCCACGTCAGCCTGTACGGACTGTACAGTCAGTGTCCCCCTTTGTTTTGCCTATTTGACGATTCAAACAGATCGCAATATCTCTCGCTCCCAACGCCCGTTTGAGACGAAACAAGTTGCATTGGGTTCACAACGATGAGGCCTGTTCTCTCGTCCAGTTTGAAGTGATTCTGAGCACTTTGAATTTTTGAGCAAAATTTGATCCCCTGATCACACCTCCCCTTTGGGAAGGTTTTGGACCTCCAAAAGACTATTTTCAGTCTATGTGAAGATGAGGGTATAGTTCCCTCACCCTTCCAACCTCAATCCACTTGGATTTTCTTGGATTGGTTCCTTTAAGACCAACTCGAAGATACTCCACATTTCCTTGTTTTGAAGTTCGCATTCTCTTGTCAAGGATGGTGTCTTCATGCAGTTCTGTAAGATACTCTGGGGAAAAATCATCGATAGAAGGAATCTGAACATGCTCTCCTTGATCATCAATCAAAGGAGGCTCATATAATTTCAAATTCTCAACATTAACAACTGCATACATTTGCATATAAGGAGGCAAATCTAAAC
>JZKD02S2197595.1:256512-268658 GCA_000966675.3 Picea glauca | reverse complement strand
TTCATCTAGATTTGAAGGATTAAACATGAGTATAGTATGTCTCAAATAACTATGTAAAGCTCCAATGTATTTGAGCAAAGTTTCTTGAGAAAACAAATCTACTCCCAAAACCAAAGCTCTTCTCCTAAATTCTTGAGTAAATCTTTGCACACTCTGTCCTTTAGCTTGTATAAAATTTTGCCATTCCATAGTAGCCTTTTGCTTATATGCTAATGGATAAAAAAAAAAATTAATTGCAACAATAAAATCATTCCAAGAAATCAAAATTTTACCATGCTTTTTCATGTCCTCCTGAGTTTTGGACTCCCACCAAATAAGTGATGCACTATCCAATATTAAAGAAGCAAGCTGAATTTTGGTTTCATCATCTTGAATTTTTTGTATTCTATAATATACCTCAATCTGACGTATCCAATTATCTAACTTCTTAGCATTAACTTCTCCATTGTTTATTGGCAATTCAAATTTTATATCAAGCTTTAATGAAGGAATTTGCGAAGAAGTTTTACCATGTCCCTTTGGAGAATTTGGAAGAGGTCTTGAACTGGTAGAAGAAGAAGAAGAAGAAGATGGAGGAGAGGGTGGTGGAGAAGCATCATTCCCTCCATTTTCGTTTGGATTTTTGTCACCACTGCTTCCCTTATGCCTTGAAGGGTTGGAGCCTTCACCTTGAAACAATGCATTCCTTTCCATCAAGATCTTCATCATCTCTCTCATCTCCATGACAACCTTTCTGAGATCTTCATCTTCTGCAGGAACACGTTCATGACTTTCTTCATGATCCATACTTGGTGAATGCCTCCTTGAAACTTGCAGTGATTGTATATGCTTCCTCCTTGAAGGATGAGAACTTGGTTCCACAAGTTGACCTTCTCCTCTTGTGAGTTTCAGCCTTGTGAGCATTAGAAACAAAACACTTGCAAAATAATCAAGTCTTCAAAAACCAGTGCTCTGATACCAACTTGATCTAAAAATGAAGAAGACTTGAAATCTTGAAATTTTTTGCAAGTAAATTTTATGTGTTAAAAGCAAATGGATCAACTTTTCAACACATTAATTAAAGGATTACTCATGCAAGATACAAATAAACAACAGCATAATCAATGAACATAAGCACATAAACACAACAATTGATAAAGGAGTTCACCCCTCTCTTGGGCTACATCTCATGGTCTAGCTTCCAATGGATCATTATTATTAATTGCTCAAAGTGCTCAAAAACGTGCTTTACAATGCTCAAACTGACCAACAGACTGCTCCAATGGCTTCAGAGCGTCCAAAAACCCCTAGCAGGGCTTTTTTGGCACCTTGTTTGGCCAAAAAATGAAGTTAGGCCTCCTAGAAGTCCCCCCTTCAAGCTTGTTGTCTCTGCATCTACAAAACGCACCCTTGTTTCATGAACCTAGCACACACGCAATTTAAAGCGTGAAAACCCAGCATTGGGCGCAACCGCGCCAATGGTGTGAACTGTAGGACGATTATGGGCACGCCAACCCCTAAACGCCTAGCACTCGGGCATATGGTCACCATTCAACCTTGGGATAGTGCAAAAGAGGGATAACCATTGAAACCATTCCAACTTCCCCCGTGCTCTTGGTTGTGGTCACATGCAACATAATAGAACCACAGGCTTAAACCATTGACAACACAAATCCCGCACGTCATTTCACAGAGGGCATGGTCATATACATAAACCATGCGACCGGGGCTAGAATCCATATGAAATCGTTTGAAATTCCCATGCAATACACTATGGTATGGTCATATGTATGAATAGTAGAACCACGGGTCGGGGCTAAGCCCCGACCCGATCCCCCCGCTAAATATTACACAGCATAAACTTAAATAAATAAAAGATCATATACATAACAAGAACTACTGTGTGGGCTAGTGGTAGCCCACACTCTACCAAATCATATATCCATGGGGGAGGTCTGGGGTTCGACCCCCACGGACTCCATACAATTTTAACAACAACCAAAAACCAATACTGGGGTGCCATGTGGCAGCCCATGATTGGGCCACGTGGCACCTTACCATTGATAAAAAATATTCCACGTGTCGCATTCCGATTTGACCACACCTGCCAATTAGAATCTACCACATCACCTTTTCCATGTCAGCATATGGACTCTGCCATGTCAGCCTGTACGGACTATACAGTCAGCGTCCCCCTTTGTTTTGCCTGTTTGATGATTCGAACAGATCACAATATCTCTCGCTCCCGATGTCTGTTTGAGATGAAATGAGTTTCATTGGGTTCGAAACGATGAGGCCTACACTCTCGTCCAGTTTGAAGCAATTCCGAGCACTTTGAATTTTTGAGCAAAATTTGATCCCCTGATCAATGACTAAGCTAATTGGAGCATGGATGACCATAAATGATGCCACTTTAGATAGGGAAAAATTTGATGAAAGGGAGGTAGCCTCCATGAAGAAAGAGTTGGACCATTTGCGACATCAGGCAGATTATTACCAAAATTCAACACAGGCAATGGTACTCTTAAAGTGTGAGTTCTGAGAGATGTATGCACAATTCACAAGGGAGAGAGACCTCTTCACCACTTGCATAGCTTACTTCTGAGAAGATAAACTTATGGGGATGGAAACCTGTAAAGACATGCAATGATAGTATGAGAAGGCACATCAAGCCTTAGAATGGATAGCCTACATCAGAGAAGTGCAGAAGGATCAAGATACAAAAGAGCATGGCATCCAAGTGTTGATGGAGAACAACATAGCTCAAATAATGAAGGTCATCAAACACTGGGTAAGCGTGGTCCATGAACCCTGATGAAAAATGCAGGAAAAATGGGAAGAATGTGAGAAACATGGGGAGAAAATCAATCAAGAAATGAGTAAAATCGACTTTCCAGAGTTGGTCCCACGAGAGGATTTCACCGATTTACATTACATAGTTAAGCGACATGCAGAGAAAGACCAGGTGTACGAAACATAGATTTTGCAGGTTTCAAGCATGATCCTGGGTCAAGTGAAGAATTTCATGGAGCCTTCGATTAAATCTCTCATAGTCTTACATCACTTCTGTCAAACTAATCAAATAAAAAGAACGAGCAATTGATATGAAGGAGGTCCTCTTCACTCCAATGGATCAACACAAGTTCTCATATGAAAATACATGTGAAGATCTCTTCTACAGATGGTCAGAATACAAAAGGAACAATTATCTTCAGTAAAACGACCAAATAATCTCAAGATAATCAAAAGAGAATAGATAGATAAAGTCCACCACGTGTCATTTTATTAACTTAACACAACTTAGTAGCTATTTTTAGTTTAGAGTTATTTTATAAATAAGAGAATTGAACTTGAGATATAGGTCGATGATTTTTGAGAGAAAGACGTTTTCTTGAACATTGTAAGAGAATTGTTTATGTTTAGAACCAAATACACTTCTTTCATCTAAGGCGTTATCTTTTTCTTCAAATTCAACATTTTTTGTTGTATTAAGTAAGAGTTTTTGTATATGTTATTTAAGTTATCTTATAATGGTGTGACATTTCTTTTATTCTAGTTGATGAATAGAAATCGATTGTGTTAACATGTGATTGATAATAGAGCATTGAAAATTACTTTTCATGCACTAACTTCTTTTCAGGTATATATTTTGTTTATATATTTGTCATCTCAGACGATGTTGAATGTCTACAAGTCAAAATGGTATTATTGCTAGTTTGAAGTAGTTTAGATCTTCTTTGTCTCCATGCTAAGGTATACAGTTTATCCCAAAACCTAGCTTTCTCCAACATATATTAACTTCCCTCTGCCATTTAGTTTAAGCTCCATCTGTATTTTGTTACAAATATTAAAGAAAAACCAAAAATAGAATTGCATAGCCTGAGGAAAGGTTTCACAAAAAAGACATATCTATCAGTCACAATTAAAGCCCATCGACAATTCCAACCAGATCACAAATCTGGAGAACCTTACCACTCATCAAACGCTTACAAGTCTAATTGGGCCTCTCAAGTGGGTTTGGTTCATGCTTTTGATTTAAAGGGATCTTTGACCCCTCAACAGAAGGTTAAACCTGCATTGATTAATCCAAATGGCATGCGTGTGTAGACAAACACACCCCATTTAGTCTAGAAACTTGTCTTTGTTTTGTCTTCTTATGATACCAAAACCTGGTTATACCATGAGAATCCATCAGGAAGTCAGAAAATATCAGACCCAAACATAGTCTGTAGAAAATATCAGACCCAAACATAGTCTGTAGGAATTATCTTTTGCTGAATCCCTATTCAAGTTTATGAAATCTACACATAAACAAATTTCTCCCAACTAATTTTTAACAGGCTCTAAGTTGGCTACCCATGCAAAATGACTCACTTGAAATATTATCTTAGCATCCAAAATTTTTTTGAGCTCCTTCTACGCAAGGGCTCCAGAGACAGATGAAATTTACTTAGTTTTTTTGGAACAACTTGACCTTAGGTCTAAGTGGGATGGTGTGTTGGATGATCCTAGTATAATACATTTTCAAATCTTGGTAGGAACAGGAAAAAACATCCTAATACTCTTTAAATAACTTTAGGTAAGGATTATTTTCCTCAAGAGAGAGTGATTTCCTGAGGTTAACATTCCTGGGATTATTGACAATTCCTATGTTTATGACTTCATAGGTGGGACAAGAACAACTTGTTTTGAAATTCTTGGGATGTTTGAATTTCTCTCGTAAATCAAAAAGGTTTTCAAGGTTGACTACTTCGCTAGGAATAGTGTGAATTTTGGGTTGAGTTGATTTATTGTCTTTTTCTTCATTATGCTCTCCATCTTCATGCTTGACAAGTATCTTTTGGAAAACCTCATCATTGATAGCCAAATCGCTAGAATTTTCTTCATTGGTCCAGAAAGATATAATTTGTTTTTCTCGTTCAAATACCCTCCAGTTGGTGATGTTATCGGGGATGGAAGGTTTGTATAACAATTCTATGGTGAACCTAGAAGCCTTATAATATTCGAGGGGAGATAATCTTGAAGCTATTATAGACAGAGAATAAGAAAGTATATTCTTTGTTTGAGGGATAGTTGTGATGATAAATGCTAAAAATATATCTATAAACCTTTTTACTTCCCGCTAATAGTTTCTTAAGTGAGGATAATTGTAGTGGATATTTTTCTTTAGCTGGATGAGGATGATCTATGAATCAAAAAACACAACTAGTTCCTTGATATTTAGGTCAATGGATTTCTTGATTCCTTGAACCAACGCCTCGTACTCAGAGGTATTGTTTGTGCATTTAAACTCTAATATACCAGATAAGAAACTACGTTTTCCTATTGGCTCACTGAAAATTCATCCTGGAAAAACTCCTTGGGATTTGGATCCATCAAAAAACATAGTCTAGATGTTAGAAGTGAATTTTGGTACCTTCTTTTTTAACTCCACTTTTGGGATTTCATATTTATCCTCTAAGATAAGAATGTGAAGATTTTGCTCAGGTTTACTATACTGCTCAATTATCTCTAAGTTTTCCCTGAGTGGAAACTTTGACTTCCGTGAGAATATTATTTCAGATAAGCATGGTGAGAAATCACAAAATTCAGAGTCACAAGAATAACTTCCTAATATAGGGAATTATGTAGAAGAAGGATCATTAGAAGCTTCCACATTAGTGACATTATGTTTCAAATAGTTTTTCCTGTTGATTTTGATCATGTTAGAATTCCCCTTTACTGGTAACTATAAGTGGGACCAATCCATGCTGAAGTATCCATGTAATTTTTTAGACCAATCACTACTTAACAACATCCCATAAGCTTCTAGAATATCTACAATGATGATGTCGATGACTTGGTGTAACTTTGGGTTAGAGGCAATCTGAATCATAACATCTTTCAGTTCCTTGATTACCTTAACTTCGATTATGTCTAGTTAAATAATGTGTGTGTCACTTTTGGTAGGGTTTGAATTCAAATTCTTGCACACTGACAGAGGCATGACATTTGAGGATGCACCATAATCAACTAGACATTTTTGCATATTTCTATTATAAATTTCGAAGGCTAACAAAAATGGTGGGATAGATAACCAAGGTTTCCTATCAGTAGACAATGTGTTTACGCAAGGATTCTTGATTTCCCTAGAGTTTCCTTTACTTGTGATTATATTTGAATTTGTATTTAACATAATATTGTCATCATCCTTTAAATATTCTAGAAACAAATCCTTTTGTTGAGGAATTCTACATAAGTCCATCATAGAAATATTGGATTTCAATTTTTTCAGATATTCTACCACACTATATTCTAAATTTGATGTTTCACGAGTCTAGAACTTCGGGGAAGAACTAAGTAGCAGGGTTGGTTGAGCTGAGGAAGTGGATATTTTAGGTTTCTTAGGAGATTTTTATATAATAGGTTGATTTTGTATGATAGGTCCCTTTCTCCTAGTTTGGATTGCCAATACTTCCGGTGGTTCTTCTTATTCTGTGGGACTGTCAAAAGATGACTTATGACTGACATCCAATAGAAGCATATTTGTTTGCTTAGGTGGCTCACTAACCTAATTTTCTGTAACATTTGATGTCTGATCGTTGGGTTTCTTGGTTAGGGAACAACCATCTAGGAAATGATTGACCAATAGATTCATGGAATTCATCCATCAAGGAAAATCCTTTTCTGAATGATGTTCTTGGTGATAATTATAACAAGAATCAGAGGCCACTTCATCTAAGTCGAGGTTTAAGCTAGTGGGGGGAGGCTCTATGTACTTATAAGGTGATTTTTTTCTAAAGAAAGGTTTGTAGGGTATAGGGTTTGACGTACCTTCCCCTACGTTCCTCTTCATGTCCACAATCTCATTGGATAATTTCTTAACCATTCTTTGCAGACTTTCCATATCCGCATTTTCCTCTCAGTGTTTTGTTCTGCTTGTTTATCTAGTGTTTTTTTTAGTAAAAGTCCTCTTCTAGATGGTTGTTGGGTTTCCTTATTTGCTAAGGATATTTTTCCATCTTTACAACCTTTCATTTGGAATTCAATAATTTTGGCTTCCTCAAAATTCTCATCCAAAGTAGGTTTAACGTCCCTTTTAATGAACATAGAGATAAAGGTTGGTAATGCACTAGCATATACCTCAATTTGTATCTCTTGGGTGGGTTTAGCATAAGGTGATAATTTGTTGAGGATTGTTGTGAATCTATGGTTAAAATATTTGACCTTTTCCTTGGGTTCCATGGTGGCAACGAAAATTTCAGCCATCAATGCCCCTGTAGTTGTTTCTTTAGGGAATTTGTCTAAAACATACTTCTAGAATTTTGTTCAACTATTAATGGAACCAATCAGGAGGTTAAAATACCATGTCGAGGTTGAGTTCTCAAAGGTGTAAGGGAAAAATATACATAATAGATATTCATGTTGGACATTCATCAATAATATTTCCAATATGAATTTTTTGATGTGGTCTTCAAGAAACTCGGAGGTTTCAAGGTCAAATTTGGGGAGAAGTTTCTCTAGGTGCCTTTGAAAATGATGTAACTTCCCTAGTATGACTAGGGAATCCCTAGACAACCATGTATGGTTGTTTGCATGTTGATCATTACCCTCTAGGATTCCTTCATTTTTGTCTTCCATGTCATCCTGATCGTTGTTTGAATATTCTAAGTTAGAACTGACTTATTCAGATTCAAAATTACCAGGATCAGAATGTGTACTTGTTGGTGGGGTAATGAGAGGAGTTTCATGAATAAAAATGAGAGGCTGATTGATTTTAGTTTGGGAAAAATTTACTATATCCTCGGTCGTATGGACAAAAGTGTGATATGGAGTATCAACGAATGGTCTTACAATTTGCTTCCCACGAGGAAGAAACAAATCTAATGGCAGTGCTCTGATTTGACAAGCATAAGCTCTAGTAATCCTTCTAAATGCATTAATTTCATCATGAGGGATTGTGTAAGGTATTTATGGGTGAATATATGAATCTTCCTCAATGTGTGGTGAATCAATAGTGGTGGGGGTACCTTCAATATTAGGGCTATCCTGAGAAGGACTAGCCATGCATGTGGGATTATTTGAATCTACAGGATGTTTGAGATATGTTTCTACTGAAAGAAATATTCATACTATCCATGCATTCATTTGGCCCTACTTCTAGAACTAATTCTATTGAGGGGTATAAACTCCCTTTAACTCAACAATAGGAATCACAGCCAGCAACGAGGCCCAATTAGACTCTTCTTTGTTTAAATTAGAGTGACTCTCCATATTGATAGTCTAGAAATTTTTGATGGGATTTAAATGTCGTTTCAAAAAGTTCCCTCTCTAAAAATGTATCTCTTTTTGGGTAAATTATTATTTATCACTCAAACATGCTACAAACATAAATAATTTAAATGATAGAACTAGAATAAAACTGGACACGGGGTAACCCTTTTCCAATGATATGTCAAACAATATATGTTTCTAATCAATACTAGAATATAATACTATCATTAACCAATTGAAAAATGATACTTGAAAGAGAAAGAGAGAAATAGATAAGCATGGCTCACATATAAAATGAATACTAGAACTATTTCTTCATTTACTCTACATGCAATATAAAGAAAAACGCCATCAAATTTAAAACAACATTTATTTAGCAATCATAAGCATTAAATATAAATTAACATAATCACAATATTACTAAAATGCCTGGAGCAAAAAAACTGTTTGCAGAGAAATACAAAGATCAAGTTAATCCTCAATCTTGGTAGAAATTTGTCTTTGACTTTGTATGAGCTTTAATATTAAACTTCAAAAAAAATTCTACATCTAACTCTCAGTTCTTAAAAAAACCATCAACCCTTAAAAACGAGGTCAATGTACTTATTTATGAAAATAAACATACTAAAAATATATTCAAAGTTCACTTAAAGTAAATACAAGAATCAATAATGTCGACTCATACACGTGTAAACTACTAGTATTCTTCTAGTTAACTTAACGAATTTTCTTGGATGTATTTGGATCACTAGGAAAAAAGATATTCACAAGTGTGGAGATAAGGGAATCGATGTTGCTCCATCAGCCAGCTGATATCATATTTCATCTCCATCACCCAACATTTGAATCATTCTATTTTAGCACTCAAGTATTTCAGTACAACTGATGAAACTATCAACCAATTAGGAAATTGTCTTACCTTTCCTATCTCCAAAGATTTTATTTCGACAACATATACCTCAAACTTACGATCCTACTCACCATTTTGTTTGACTATACCATGAAGTTATACAAAGTCCTCAAGTGTAACGAAATCGAGGAGTTGGATACCTCTCATTCTTTGATTTATCTTCTCCTAATTCTTGAGATATTCCTCCCATTTTTCTTTCATCTTTTGTTGTTGTTCCTCTAATAGTTGTGTCCAACACTCAACTACTTTCTAAAAACTTGCTAGGATACCATCTTGAAGCATCCTAATACCATGTTCCTCACTCCATCGACCCTTCTGAATTTCATGAACGCATTGGATCTGTTCTTGGACCCTGTGTCACTTTTCAAACTAGCTCGACATCTCTTTAAGTGCCATCAACCCCAAGAGAGTCTCTTCCTAGTAGCTTACCACTTGAGCCATAAAGGTATCCTATTTCTATTTTAAATTGATTGTATCTCACTAGAAAAACAACTCTTATAAGTATGATTACCTGAGTGGTGTCTTGGTAATACTTGGCTTGATGTCTAATATGCTCAAGTTATTTTTTCATGGACTTTTCCTCCTGCCATCTTCTCTTGCTCCATCAATGGTGGTGCTAGATATGGCTATTTTGAATCCTATTAAATCAATCACTTTGTATTGTCTAGCATTCAACAATGTTTCTTTTGTGGTAATAATCACAACATTGGCGAAAGTAAGCCTCCTCTTCTTGCCAGTCCTCTTGAATATAACTTGTGTTTTCCTATCATAATCAATTGCTTGGACATTAGCCACATCGTCTACAACTTTTTTAATCAGTTTCCCCCCCATAAGATAACATTTCTCAGACTTCTCTAAGTATGAAAGTGTTCAAAGGCCAGTTCCTTACCTTTGTTAGCCATTGGTACCCATTTGATGATGCTTTCTCCATATCCACCCGATGCATGCTCTTGACCTAGATCTATTGATCTAAAAATGAAGAAGACTTGTATTCTTGAAATTATTTGCAAGTAAAGCTTATGTGTTAAAATGCAAATGGATCAACTTTCAACACAACTTTAATAGGATTTACTCATTCAATATGCATATAAATAGCAGCAATAACAGTGAACAGAAAACACATAACACAACAAATGATAAAGGAGTTCACCCCTCTTGGGCTACATCTCCTAGTCCAGCTTCCAATGGATCATTTGTATTATTTACTCATAGTGATCAAAAATGTGCTTTACAATGCTCCAAATGCCAAATAGATGGCTCCAATGGCTCGAGAATGTCCAAAAACCCCTAGCTGGGGTTTTTCGACACCTCGTTTGGCCAAAAATTGAAGAAGATAGGCTTCCTAGAAGTCCCCCTTCAAACTTGTTGTCTCTTCATCTACAAAACGCACCCTTGTTGGCTCAACCTAGCCCACACACATATTTAAGCTTAAAAACTTATCACCGGGTGCAACTGCACGACCGGTACAAACTATCGCATGGTTATGTGCTGGCCCTTAACCGTCTAAGGCCCGTGGGCATGTGAAGCACCATATGACCGCGTGAATATAAATAAAGGGCCAAAGTTCAAATGATTATAAACAAAGGTGCGCCCATGGTCACATCGGATACCATGCGACCGACGACTCAAATGAAAGGGCTATACAATAGAGTGCGCATATAGTAATGTGGTCACATTGTATATATGCAGGATTGGGGGTCGGGGCTAAGCCCTGGCCCAGTCCGGGCTCACCATATAATACATATCAACATAAATATAATGTGCATTGTTTATATTACAAGGCACATGTGGTGGCATGCCGGTCGGCGGCCCTTCCCAAGTCTCTTCCCCTACCCCGGAGGTCGCAGGGTCGAGTCCTATTGAATGCATAAATTTTAAACCAATATGTGTGTGACACATGGCGGCCATTGATTGGGCCACGTGTCACCATCCCGTTCATTGCAAACATGCCACGTAATATGCCAACTGTTCACACAACTGCCCGTCACATGTTGTATGGCCTTCCACGTCAGCGTCCGTACATACTGTACGAACTATACAGTCAACATCCCTTTTTTTTTGCCTGTTTGTCATTTTGAACAGAACGTGATATCTCTCGCTCCCGATTTCCTTTTGAACCCAAATGAGTTGCATTGGGTTCGTAACAATGAGGCCTACGCTCTCATTCGATTTGAAGCAATTCTGAGCACTTTGAATTTTGAGCAAAATTTGATCCCCTGGATCACACCTCCCCATTGGAAAGATTTTGGACCTCCAAAATACTATTTTCAGTCTATATGAAGATGAGGGTATAGCTCCCTCACCTTTCCAACCTCAATCCACTTATATTTGCTTGGATTTGTACCTTTAATACCAACTCAAAGATACTCCACATTTCCTCGTTTTGAAGTTCGCATTCTCCTGTCAAGGATGGTGTCTTCATGCATTTTTGTAATATATTATGGGGAAAAGTCATCTATAGAAGCAATTTGAACATTCTCTCCTTGATCATCAATCAAAGGAGGCTCATACAATTTCAAATTCTCAACATTAACAACTGCATACATTTGCATATAAGGAGGCAAATCTAAACGGAAGGCATTGTTACCAATCTTGTCGATAATTTTGAAAGGACCATATCAAATTGGTTTGAGTTTTTTACCTTCTCCTTTAATCCTCTCCTTACTAATGTAAAGCCAAACTTCATCTCCAACTTGGAAACTGTGATCAACACGATGCTTGTCATGTCTCATCTTGTACTTGGCTTGACTCTTTTCCAACTGCTCTTGCACCATTTGATGTAATGACTGAATTTGTTCAATGAAATTTTTTGCCCTATCGATGTCATATTGACCTTCAATAGAAATATCCTTCCCAAAAATAAAATCTAAAGTAGATTTGGGCAAATATCCAAAACATGCTTCAAATGGCGACGTTTGAGTTGAAGAGTTCTTAGCTCGATTGTAAGCATGTTGAATGTAGTGTAAATGCTCATCCCAAAGTTTAGGATGCTTGCTGCAATAAG
>JZKD02S2197595.1:235253-252561 GCA_000966675.3 Picea glauca | reverse complement strand
TTCCTTTCCATCAAGATTTTCATCATCTCTCTCATTTCCATGACAGCCTTTCTGAGATCTTCATCTTCTGCAGGAACATGTTCATGACTCTCTTCATGATCCATACTTGGTGAATACCTCCTTGAAACTTGCGGTGATGATATAAGATTCCTCCTTGAAGGATGAGAACTTGGCTCTATAAGTTGACCTTCTCCTCTTGTGAGTTTCAACCTTGTCAACATCAGAAAACAAAACACTTGAAAATAATCAAGTCTTCAAAAACCTATGCTCTGATACCAACTTGATCTAAAAATGAAGAAGACTTGTATTCTTGAAATTATTTGCAAGTAAAGCTTATGTGTTAAAATGCAAATGGATCAACTTTTCAACACAACTTTAATAGGATTTACTCATTCAAGATGCATATAAACAACAAAAATAACAGTGAACAGAAAACACATAACACAACAAATGATAAAGGAGTTCACCCCTCTCTTGGGATACATCTCCCGGTCCAGCTTCCAATGGATCATTTGTATTATTTTCTCAAAGTTCTCAAAAAGATGCTTTACAATGCTCCAAATTCCAAATAGATGGCTCCAATGGCTCCAGAATGTCCAAAAACCCCTAGCTGGGCTTTTTCGGCACCTCGTTTGGCCAAAAATTGAAGAAGATAGGCTTCCTGGAAGTCCCCTTTCAAACTTGTTGTCTCTGCATCTACAAAACGCACCCTTGTTGGCTCAACCTAGCCCACACGCATAGTTAAGCATAAAAACTTAGCACCGGGCGCAACCACACGACCGGTACAAATTGTCACATGGTTACACGTTGTCCCTTAACTGTCTAAGGCCCATGGGCATGTGAAGTTCCATATGACCGCGCGAATATAAATAAAGGACCAAAGTTCAAATGGTTATAAACAAAGGCGCGCCCGTGGTCACATCGCATACCATGCGACTGACGGCTCAAATGAAAGGGCTATACAATAGAGTGCGCATATAGTAATGTGGTCACATTGTATATACGCAGGACCAGGGGTCAGGGCTAAGCCTCGGCCCGGTCCATGCCCACCATATAATACATATCAACATAAATATGATGTGCGACATTTATATTACAAGGCACATGTGGTGGTGCGCCAGTCGGCGGCCCTTCCCAAGTCTCTTCCCCTGCCCCGGAGGTCACGGGGTCGAGTCTTGTTGAATGCATGAATTTTAAACCAATATGTGTGTGACACATGGCAGCCATTGATTGGGCCACGTGTCACCATCCTGTTCATTGCAAACATGCCATGTAATATGCCAACTGTCCACATGATTGCCTACCACTTGTCGTATGGCCTGCCACGTCAGCGTCTGTACGGACTGTACAGACTGTACAGTCAGCATCCCTTTTTTTTTTGCCTATTTGTCATTTTGAATAGAATGCGATATCTCTCGCTCCCAACGTTCGTTTGAACCCAAACGAGTTGTGTTGGGTTCGTAACGACGAGGCCTATGCTCTCGTTTGATTTGAAGCGATTCCGAGAACTTTGAATATTGAGAAAAATTTGATCCCCTGGATCATCTATAGAAGGTTTTCCAAGGCTATTTGTGAGTCCAATATCTACATCTCGGAGGATCTCTCCTACCTACTTGATCTCAATGGTGAATTCTGTCAGATTCTTTATTGTTGTTTCGATGGGTGTTGTCATTTATCTGGGTGAAGAGGGGTTTGTAGTCTCTATTGTGGTTTTTCCACACTCTTCATAATCATTTTTCTCCTCATGTCCTTGGATTTTAGGTGTGTCACCTACATATTTCCCTCCAAAATCTAAAATCTCCTCACTTTATTCTTTATCTAGGGTCTTTTCCTTTGGGATAGATCGCTATCCATTACTTTAATATTTATCTTCTATATATCTCCTTCTCTTTGTCCTATGTTTCACCCTTTCCTACTGAGGTGGCATCCTCTATTTCATGTTCCTCTTCCTTTCTCTCTTGATCACTTCCTCCTTCAGTTTGAGGCTATGAAATTTTCCCCCAGGGGTAGTAATGCTTTTAGTTGTATTCAGGTTTGTCCCCATATCCATGGGAGATAGTCCTTGAGATATTCGTTTGTCTAATATGTATGTATAAACTTAATTGAAAACGGAACTACTATATCATCCAAATCCTCGCTATCATCATCATATAATGTAATTAAGTCAGTGATTGTCGATGTTAGTATACCTGGGCTTGATGTCACTATCATAGTCTCAATTGTTGGTCCAGGTCCTAGTTGTTCCACTTATACCTTTATTTCACCTAGTTGTTCATTGTTCCCTATAGGTGACATTTTTCTTGCGGGTTTTTGTCCTCCTTCTACCATATGCATGTCCACAGGAGTCACTATCAATGGTCCCAATGCTTGAAGAGTGAGATTTTTATCACGCTCTCAAAACATTCTCTCAACTTCTTCCAAGAGCATTTTTTATTCAACTCTCTTTGTTGCTTACTCTGTTTTCTCATTTTGTGCATGTACAACAACTCATGTTGTTTGTTCCAATCATTATAATTTTGCATCTCCTGACATGGATTTGAAATGGGTAATATCTCATTTCTCTTTGCTCTGTAGGACCTCTTCCCAATCTAGGGCATTTTCAGTGAAGATATCATCCTCAAAGGTGTTGTTTTCATATTGTAAATGTGTTGAACCTGCACAGAATAGATCTAGATAAACAATAATACACACATTATCAAAGAGAATTGGAGAAAGAAGAAGGAGAGAAAAAGTGGAAGAATTCTCATTAAACGTTGTGAATAATGAATAATTTACACATGATATACTCGGTATAAATCAATGAGTTCAATTGGAGGATAACCAATGCACCATAGTGGTGGTATAGAGTGATTTTGATACACACCAGCACATACAAGAGTGAACTTCCACCTAGTCTATTCTCTCAGGCAGTTACGGGAGTGAACTGCCACCTAGTTGAGTTAACTAGTCAACTAGTCTTCAGTTAACTGAATGAATAGAGAGTAGTGAGGAGTTAACTCAGGGAATCAAGGATAATGCACCACTTTGGTGATGATACCAATGCAAGGTCGAATTATCATGGTGATGATCCCAATGTTGCATGGTGACAAAACCAATGCAACATCTAAACTCAACTCAACTAGTCAAACTGAAGTGTCAACTGAAAGAGAATATTCTCCAAGTGGAGTATTCTCCCCTAATTTATAGGAGACTGGATAATGACTAATTATAAATAATAAACAAGGAAAAAACTTAAGAAAAATAAATCCTAGGTGTGTGTGAAGTAACTCCAACACCCCCCCTAAACATCACTATGGTGAAAATAAAGATTGGGTCCCGACAACGAGGCCATGTTAGGTACCCAAGTACAAAAGATACATTGAAAATAAAGGGAGGAAAGAGGGAAAACCTCATGGGAAACCCCCCCCGCCCCGCTCAAGGTACAATGTATATAAAAAGAAGAACTACAGTTGCTAGGCAACTGTGTCCTTCACTCCAAGACGACTTCATAGAGAATGGAACTTTTTCTCAGTGAAGGTCTTGGTGAATATGTCTGTCGTATGTTCTACTGAAGGACATAATTGTAATTCGATGATCCCCTTGTATACTAAGTCCCGGATGTAGTGCATGTGGATATCGATGTGCTTTGTCCGCTGCCTCTGAATTGGATCTCTGCAGAACTTCAGAGTGCTTTGGTTGTCACACCATATGACAACCCCTCTATACTCTGCCCAACTCAGTGAGAAAATGTTGTAGCCACATAGCCTAAATGGTTATGTTAACTACCCCTCTATACTCTGCCTCGACTGAAGATAGAGAAATTACATCTTGCTTCTTGCTTGACCAACAAATAGGCCTGGAACCAAGACTGAGTGAGTAACCAGATGTGGACTTGCAATCAGTGTTATCGCCAGCCCAGTCAAAATCAGTAAACTCGATGAGATCTAATGTAGAGTCTGTTGCATAATGAATCCCAAAGGTGATGGTTCCCTGTACGTATCGAAGGATATGCTTTGTAGTCTTTCAATGTAGCTCATACGGCTCCTACATGAACCTGGAAACTGCCCCAACTACATATGAGAGGTCTGGTCTAGAGTGTGTGATATACAACAAAATCCCCACTAGTTGTCTATACAGTGTGTTGTCAACCAGTGGAATCTCCCCGCCATCCTCAATTTTGACTCCTAATAGGAAAGGAGTCAGAGAAGACTTGCAGTCTATCATGTGAAATCTCTCAAGGAGATCTTGTGCATACTTGGCCTGAGATAGTTTGATGCCTAATGCATCCTGACTGATCTTGAGTCCAAGGAAAAAGTGTAGCGGACCCATGTCCATCATCAAAAACCTGTCATGTAGAATCCTCTTGACTACAACAATCACTGAAGTAAAGCACCCAGTGATCAAAAAATCATCAACATATAGAACTAAAAGTAGAAGTGAATAAACCGTCCTAAGCATGTAGACATTCATGTCTGATTTACAACGTAAAAATTTCTGTGAAAATAGGTAGGAATCCATCTTGGCATACCATGCCCTCGGAGCCTGTTTGAGGCCATAAAGTGACTTCTTCAATGGACAGACTAAAGATGAGTCCTGCATAAATCCCTAGAGATGCTCCATGTATATCTCCTCAGAGAGATCACCATGAAGAAATGCATTCTTCACGTCCATCTGATGGACTTCCCATCCCTTGGATTTTGCAATGGAAAGTTCCAATCATATGGAATCCATATTCGCTACTGGAGTGAAGGTCTCGTCATAGTCAATGCCATGAACTTGTTGAAAGACTTTGGTGACAATCCTGGATTTGTATATGTTGACTGTCCATCCACTGCACTCTTGGTCCTGTAGACCCATATGCATCTGACAAGTTTCCTCCCAGAAGGAAGGGGAACCAGATCCCAAGTCTGGTTCTCGAGGATGGATTTTTACTCCTCCTCCTTGGCAGATTCCCAAAATGGATTTCTAGCAACCTCGCCATAAGACTGTGGGTCTGAAGACTGAACCAATAAAAGATGTCTAGAGGGAAATGTTTCAGTGGAAGTGAGTGCAACAAGAGGCTCCTCAAAATCAAATCGAATCCACCTAGTATCAGCTGGATCACCAACGAGATCCCCTACAGCCCGAAGAGTATTCTATGCCCACTTGGGCCTCTGCTCTAGCTCTGCAACTACATATGGCTTCTCTGACTCTGCATCCGACTGTACTGACTCTGAATCTGAATCATCTAAGTCCTTTGAATTAGAACTCTCATCTAAAGAAGAATCAGCATGTGCATGCTCATCATCTCAGACAGGTGGAAGAGTGAAGGTGTTTGCATGAGGCTTCTGAGGTACATGAGAGACACTTTCCTTGAATTGGACACTATGCTCAATGATGAGTTGGTTCGAGGAAATATCAATAAGTTGATATCCCTTCACATCGTCGGTGTATCCAACAAAAATGTACTCAGTGCTCTGTGGATCAAGTGCCTTCCTCTTTTCAAAGGGAATCCGGACCCATGCACGTGAACCAAAAATGTGAAATTGGATCACTTCTAGTTTGAGGTTGCTCCAAGCCTCATAAGGGGGTCTTATCCTTGACAGATCTATGAGGATATATATTTTGGATGTATGTTGCACAATTAAGTGCTTTGTCCCATAGTCTCATTGGTAGTGACTTTGCATGTAGCATGCAAGATTCCATCTCCTTTAGAGATCTGTTTTTCTTCTCAGCAACTTTGTTTTGCTACGGAGTATAGGGAACTATGTGTTGCAACTGAATCCTTACCTCATGGAAAATATTATGGATCTCATGATTTACATACTCTCCCCCATTATCAATTCGGTGGACTTTGATCTTCTTTTTGGACTGTGTCTCAACCAAGGATTTGAAATCTTTGAGGTGTTGAAAGACCTCAGATTTTTTCCTAAGAAAGTATATCCAAGTAAAACGTGAGAAATCATCAACAAAAATGAGAACAAACCTATATTTTTTGATGTATTGATGCGGAAAAGGACCCATAAGGTCATTGTGGATCAGATCTAAAGGTGCGGAAACTCGTTGAGACTTTCCTTTTTCGAATTTCTCTTGAGGGTGTTTTCCAATAACACATCCCTCACATACTCCCTTGGAGAAATGGATGTATGGTAGACCATCAAATAATATGTTCTTTCTAAGCTGTTGCGTGTATCTGAAATTCAAATGTCCAAACCTTTTGTGCCATATCCTACTACTTTCATCAACATGAGTAAGCAATAAAGCATAATTAGGTTCAATGAATTCAAAAAATGTATACAATCTAGACCGATGATTTACCTCACTAGTTGCAACCATGGAGTTGGTTTGCATGTCATAGATGTCCATAGAATTTGGTGTGAAGATGACTTTATTTCCAGTGCCATAATTTTCCATCTGATACACAGAGAGAAGGTTGACAGAAAATTTGGGAATGTGCAACACATTTTTGAAGCTTCCATTGGTGAGTTCAATCCTTCCTTTGTCGGTGACTTCGACAGAAGAGTTGTCCCCCATATGAATAGGAGGACCTTTGCATGCATCCAATGAAGAATAGACTTCTTCTGAGGAAGCCATGTAATGTGATGCTCCTGAATCTACGATCCAAGCATCGGGAGAGGAATTGATTGCAATCAAGGCATGGCTAGAATTTCCTATCTTGGAATTTTGATCTTATGCCTTCTTCTTATTTGCACCCTCGGGGATGCAATCTCCAAGGTTGTTTTGCTGAAGTATTTGAGACATCAGATCTATTTTTTTTTGCATGCATGCGGATTCCGGATGGAATCCTTTGTGACAGTATGTGCATTTCTCCCCTTTTCTTCCCTTTTCCCCTTTGGATCCGGAGGCATCGATGAAGGGTTTTGTGTACCCTTCCTTCTTTGGATGTGCATGAGATTTATGTTTATCTTTATCTTTAGATTTCTGATAATTTTGGCTGCCATCATGCACAACGAGTGCATGCTCCCTTGGGCCTTTGATTGTGCCCATGTTGATGAGCTTGGTTTTCTCTTGTGTGAGGGATTCAATAAAGTCCTCAAGAGAAGGCATCTTCCAGGTGGCTCTAGAGGAAAATATGACAGTATGGAATGTATATATGAATACAAAAAATTCAGTACCAAGCTTGGAGAGAATGGTGAGAACCGTTTGTTTCTCGTCCTTCGATTTATCAACCCCGCAAGCTTTGAGTTGCGATAGTGAATCCTTGAATTTTGTAAAGAAATATTGGATATTGTCGAAAAATTTTGGATCTAATGTGAGCAGATCCACCTCCAACATGTGTCCCCTCATCTCATCATGTTTTCCAAATATCACTTCCAAGGTGGTCCAGGTTTCGTTGGGAGTCTTACAGGAAGATATATGAAAAAGGAGATCGGTAGAAATAAGACTGAAAATTGTTCGAGTGCCTCATCCATGTGATTTAAGTACTTGGATTTTTCTATGGATGATGTCAGTTCAGTATATGTATTAAAGGTTAACCTATAAAACCCTCTGGTTCATAGATGTATGGATATTTTCTCCTTCCATGCAAAATAGTTGTAAGGTGTAAGAATGAATTCTTTTTGGATTTCCATCTTCCCGCTGTCTTCAATCATTTGTACCTGCAAAAAAATTTGGTGTAGCTATTTCTTAGAAGTATGTCAGCTATGATACCATGTAAATGTGTTGAACCTACACAGAATATATCTAGCTAAACAATAATACACACATTTTCAGAGAGAATTGGAGAAAAAAGAAGGAGAGAAAAAGTGGAAGAATTCTCATTGACCTTTGTGAATAATGAATAATTTACACATGATATACTATGTATAACTCAATGATTTCGACTGGAGGATAACCAATGTTCCATAGTGGTGGTTTAGAGTGATCTGGACACACACCAATAGTTACGAGAGTGAACTTCCACCTAGTCTATTCTCTCAAGTAGTTACAGGAGTGAACTGCCATCTAGTTGAGTTAACTAGTCAACTAGTCTTCAGTTAACTGACTGAACGTAGAGTAGTGAGGAGTTAACTCAGTGAATCAAGGCTATTGTGCCACTCTGGTGATGATACCAAGGCAAGGTCTAATTATCATGGTGATGATCCCAATGTTGCATGGTGACAAAACTAATGCAACATCTAAAGTCAACTCAACTAGTCAAATTGAAGTGTCAACTGAAAGAGAATATTATCCAGGTGGAATATTATCCCCCAAATTATAGGAGACTGGATAATGACTAATTATAACTAATAAACAAGGAAAACCCTTAGGAAAAATAAATCCTAGGTGTGTGTGAAGTAACTGCAACACATACGACCAGTGAGAAACCACTTGACCAGCATGATGATTCACTAGACCTTTTGGGTCATGTTTCCTGTACCTTCCAGTGTAGAACCTATAATCCATTTGATTTTGAGATTCTTGTCTAACATGAGTAGTATCTTTCACCAAGTGGTAACCTACATAGAATCCATACAGGATGAATGCTCTTTTATTTTCTTTTATTAAAGAAGCATTGAAACCTGGTATAATGGTCTAGTAGAAAAAAATTCCTAAGACCGACATGTCTAGTACATAGGTTGGAAGTAGGTGCAGGGCCTTGGTGGCTCCTAAAATTCTGAGATAGGTACTATTTTCCTTTAAATACCAATTTTTTACTCTAGATATGACCTTTTTTTTTGCTTCAAAAATCCTTGGACAATTCTATTTAAATATTATGAAATAAACCCTAGCCAAGAATTCATCATAGATTGCAATGTAAGACCTTTTATATCTATTCTTGCATAAGACATTGAAATAGGCAAGGACATATAATTCTGAGACACGGAAACTTAACACCAACCCTAGAAAATACATTTCTAGCACAAATTGCATCTAATAGTTATGAGGCCATAAAGAAGTAATGGGTTTCTCCCACTTTTTGTTTATGTGCTTGCTCAACCCTAATGCTTAATTGTTTAGAAATTTGGGTGCCCCAATTGAAGACACCTCCAAATATGGATACTATAAAGGCAAGGGGCATCCAGGCTTCTGAAAACTTGGAGCAATCCTTTTCCCCATAGAACTAGAATATCAGGGTCATGAGGAATATATATGGCTCTCCCAGGTTTATAGTGTTGTACTATTTGGATGCTATGTTCACAAATTTTCTATCCTCCTTCGACTATGATGCCAACATCTGATTGGTGTTGTGTTTTTCATAGAACTTAACCATGAATTTAGTGTTAAGATGAACTTCGAGTTCCCTGATTTTTTCATACTTGTTGACCTCCATTGGCATAAAAACACCAACACATTGGTCATTCACATCATTAATCACACACTTGTTAGCCTAGTTGTGATTAATTATCCATTCTAAGGTTTAAATGCATGATAAGACTGAAGTTGTGGAGGTATCATGTACAAGGATGATAATTTGATATTCTAAAAAACTTGGCCATCCAAGACTCTTACTTCTGGGTCGTTATGAGGGGTGGATTCATGAAAATATTCATGGTGAATCTTATTGTAAAGTTCAAGATAGGTGGGCATAGTTACCTTGGATGTCATGCTTGTATATGTATCTTTGTAGAGAAGTGATGGATTTGATGGTTTCTTTTGGGACATCTTGATTACAAGATCCACCTTAGGCGTGAACTCCAATTCTCTGGAAACCACATGACTAGAAGCTTCTCTAACCAGGATTGTCTTCCCCTTCGACATCTTTGGTGAATGATGGGTCTTCGATCTTCGAGGAGGCATGTTTCCTGCAAAAAAAAACTTATCTTAGTTCTTTGTTTATTACACAATGTCGAAAGAAAAGGATTTATCATTAGGACCAAATACCTATGAAATATGGAGTTTTCTGGTTCAGTACTTATGATTGTTGAGATTTACAGAAATCCCAAAAATAGTTAGCTTCGAGAGAAACACCTGGTTACTCAAGAATTCTTCATAGCAAGAAGGTCTCAAGTGATCTATGAAAATAATTATAAAATACTCAAGACACATTGAATTCAAATAACATGTTTCCACCAGTCCCAACCGCATTTACCATGGCCAAGTAAAACAAAATCGTTAGTTTTAAAAGTATTAAGTGTTGAAAAACCTCCCCTTGCAGCATATAAACTACCTAGAATTCTCTCTTTTCTAGTGATAATTTTGTATTAAGCTAGGGACCTTTCCAAGGTGGGGGGAAACAAAATTAAAACATCTCAAAAGTCAATCAAGATCTTGTGAAAATCAAAGTATAAGGATGAAATAAAAAATGGTACCCTAAAAATTTGAGGGTGTGTTGGGTGCTCAACACATACACACACACACACACACACACACACACACACACACACATGTATGTATGTATGTATGTATGTATACATACATACATATTCCATGTGTCCCAAAACTCACTCTTGATTGGCTGGGTTTTTTTCTGTCAGGCTCTAACTATTAGAATGCCATGTTTTATTTCTTACAATTTCTTTCTAAACCCACAATCCACAAACTTATTGGGAACACGTTTTCAGGATGTTATAGTCAAGGTGTCACTATAACATGTTTTTGTACATTTTTCGAAGTCCATATCCCAAAAGCTTGTCTATCTTAACTTTGTGAAATTTTATGATTTGGATCACAGGATAACCATTATTATGAATTTCCTGAAGTCTAATTTTTGCAAGCATGTTGGGAATGCCTTTGCAGATTGTTCTAGTCAGAATATTAATTGAACCTTGTATTGTGATATTACCAAAGCTCGCAACTCTGAATCATGTTGGGATTATCTTTTTCTGGTGTTCCCCATCAAAGTGTTAAGATATCAAATATCCTCCCATGAGCCTCTTCTCATGAGCCTCTTCCCACGAATATTTTTCCACAACATCACTCATATTGTACCTTTCCTTCCCGTAGAAAGAGTGAATTTTAATGAATTGATTACAGGATGGTAGGTTAGAAAGATGCTAATTATAAACTTCGTTGACTAGTTATGATAGTTATTGCTCAAATATGATGGCATAATATACATCAACATAAGATTATCTTTAGACATTGAGAGTTATTTTATAAACTGATTAGCATACAAACGAGCTAATTGTAAAATAGTGAATTTTCTATATTCTATGATATTCAGTGTATTTGTAGTGATTTTCAAAATCTTGGGCGAAAACCTTATTACGATATAAATTGTATAGTATTTCCATGTATGCCATGTATAAATCTCAAACCCATAGAGGGAAGGATCCTCCTACTGATGTCCCAAGTCAGGAAAAATATCAGGATACCCTACTCATGTTTTATACTAGCCATTTCAATGGGATCACAAGATCCCATACACAAAATGAGATGTTCATACTATTTACAAATGAGAATTTCCCAAAATAATACGAAGACATCGTTGTGTACATCAATATCAAGAAGAGCGAAAAACACACCATTGTTTCTCAACCAACAATTTTTCCATACAATGATGCAACTGGAGATGTATATGCACATCTGGAGTTGAAGACAATTGTGATATTGAATGAAGTAGGAAATACCATCACTTTTCCCTAGCCAAACTATATCATAGGATGTATTAGTTACAAAATCCATACACTTACCTCAACAAGAAGTTTTTGGATTCCTTAGCAATGAGAACCCCAGTTTGGTTAACATAATTAAAGAGTGGTGGAATGAGGATATGTCATTCACTACAAAGAAAAATAGGGTGTATCAAATACAATACTTCAATAATCCCTACAAAATGCTCACAACCATGATTTGCAGACTTTATGGAGAGGAAGAAAGTACCCATTTCAAGCTAGAATAGGTACCAATTGCACATTACGGAGAAGAAAAAAGGTCACACCTTCAATTGGGCACATAAAATGTCTACTAACATTTTTGTAGCTTCCCAAGAAGCTATTTTCAACAAAAAATCAGGTTTCTATATGTTTGTATTCTTAATAGATGTTATTTGTTATTCAATTCCTTTCCCTAAAATGGGTTGGAGCTAGAATTGTGGTTCACCACCCATTCATATTTACTACTCAGAGTTGTGGGAAAAAAATTACAAGAGGAATTCTTATGAAATTTGTGAAAATTTTGTAGCACCTATATTTTATGTCATTTTTGGCCAACCACCCCATAGGTTGACCCTAAAAGCCATTGAATTCTTGAAAGATATAGGAGAATGGTATATATATATCAAGGTCTTTGGGTGATCTTATCCACCTCATTTACTCCCAAAATATGTCCCTGATAGGTTGATTATCGGGGAGATAACATACCAAACAATAGAGATAGGAACCACTGGTTCCTTATTTTCCAGACAATATAGGTAGGCACATTGCTTAGAGGGAATGCATACCCTCATGTTCTCAGTAACAAATTCTGAAGGAATTCAATTTTTGATTGGGTCGATGGTTATTAAAGGAGAATAACTGACACACGATGAAATAACAAAAAATAAAGATGGCCATGTATTTCAACATTATAGACAAGATGAAGTTGTATACCACTTTTTGAACTTAGTTGTTGGTACAAACCTCCAACTAAAAACAATGCCAAGGAATAAATCATCAAAGGTATGATAATTATTTCCTTACTCTAAGCATGAGAAATTAATCGAGACCATTATTATTAAAAGTGATCCTCATGGTCTACTTGAATGACCATAGGTATGTGGGTTTTTTTTTTGGTTATATTTCAAGATATGTGTGTTTTTTTTGGTTCAATTTTAAATTAATTTATAAATGAATTTTAATTTTTTCCTTTGTGTCACCCAGGTTATCCAAAAAATCATAGTCACATGGAGGCCCATCAATAAGAACAACGATGTTTTTGAACACCAACCGTTGATTCTCGAAAACATGGCCTTGATATGGCATTGTGAAGTGTATGTAGTTAATTTATAAATTTATAGTTTATTCTCATATAATGGATTAAATGAGCATGTGAAATGGTAGGTTCTCTCTATATTTATCCCTTGCATGCCTATAGTGAGAATATTCCCCACTTCAAACACTCAAGTATACCAGGGTTTTCAAATTCCACAAAACCATATCAAGCTCAAGTGAAAATGAAGAAGAGTAGAAAATAATGAAATATTTTTATGTTTTGTAATGCTTGATGGGAATTGTGTTCAATGTTGAACGTAGTCTTATGCAATTAGTTCATGTGCTCATTCCACTCATCCTATAAATTCCTAGTTTGTGAGAAAGGGCGTCATCTCTGTTGTAGGAAAATCTTCCTGCGGACAGGTAGATCACCTCTAAGGCTTGACCTTAACCCTAGACAGAAAAATGCTTAACGTGGACATTGAATTCCTTTCAAATCTATCTAGACTAATGCATGAGAAGGAAGGATAATAGAAGTACCTTTTAATTGATGTTTGTCCCTGCACGCTCCGAGTTGCGCTCTAGTCTTTTTCTCCTCGCTGAGCTCTGTGGACAAAGCAAGATACGACCACTTCCTACTCTACTGACATTAGCTTGAAAACAGATCTATCAATAAATGACAAGTTCATGTAACATTAGACACAAACTAGAAATAAACAGGCCAAGCGTGTCATATTAATGAGAATAACGACAGCAGTACTTACAATCGTAGATGCGAATGCGACAGCTTCGTCAAGTCCTCTTCGTCTAACCCTTTCCTGAAAGATCCACAACCTGAAAGATCTTAGTTCATTCTCGAGCTCCACAATATGAGAATGTAACCGGGTAGACTTTTATCTCTTTTTCGGACCCGTATGGATACACGAAAAAGGAACCCCCCTGGAGTCTCCTTTAAACCCTTTTCAGACTCTCTAAATATGAAAATATTGTCGAGTGACCTTGCTTCCTTTCACGAGTGACCTTGCTTCTAACCTTTTAACGAGCGTGAAAGGAAGCAAGGTCACTCGACAATCTTTTCATATTTAGAGAGTCTGAAAAGGGTTTAAAGGAGACTCCAGGGGGGTTCCTTTTTCGTGTATCCGTACGGGTCCGAAAAAGAGATAAAATTCTACCTGGTTACATTCTCATATTCTGGAGCTCGAGAATGAACTAAGACTATGCTCGTAACTACGACAATGTGAAAAATTCATTAGAACTGCCAAGAAACCTGCGATGCCAGAAACTATAAACCGGGAATTAGTGGAGCCATTTTCACCATTAGAGAAACCCAAAACGACCATAGCTTATGAAAATGAAATTTTATAAATATGAATTGATTTAAAAAACTCATTTACAATTTCATTTGCAAGGATTTTGTGGAGTATTGGAGAATCTCAATTGGAGCCAAACTTGTTCTTCTCGCTGCCAGAGCTACAATTGATCGTTTCGCACACCGTTCGAACTAGGTAGGTGTTCGTTCTTTGATCTTTCAATTGTATGGTTCCAAGTTGATCTTTATAGCATTATTAGTTTAAAACACAAAGCCCTAGGCTATCCATTTTGAACCAAATCGGCCTCCTTCTAAAAGTTAATAAAATGGGGGGAATTATTCATGAAAATGTATTGGGAAATGGTTGTTAAGATGCCCACACCTTAACTATTGATTAGGTCGACCATTTTGACCAAAGAAATTCGCAAAAACCCCCCTCATGGGCCCATGCACCTCCTCAAAACGTTTTTCATTTTTACTATGTTTTAATCATTATTTAGTAAATTTCAAAGGGTGTGGTGGTTAAAAATGATGATTGGTTACCTTTAGATGTCATGGGCATTTGTTTTCATGTTTTAGAATGCTTTTCGGAAATTGCCGAAATCACAAAAACGTGGGGAATGATGAAAATTTCAATTTTTTTGTTTTGTAGATATATTCGGCAATCATGATCGAGTGGAAAGAGCGGGAACATGAGATGGATGATATAGATGCTCTACGGAGTCCCTGTACGCGGGCTTCTTTAAGGGCCTGCGGATTACTCAAGTTTTTCAAACTGCAAAAAACGAAAAGCGAGGTTCTACTGCTTGAGCACATTATTGGTCTTTGGGACATCACGAAACAGGGATTCCGTATTGGTACACAGCTCTTGACCATTGAGTTGGAAGATGTTTACTTTCTGACCGGCCTCTCAAAAAGAGGGGTCCCTATAGATTTTACAGGGCAGAGGGAATTACCTGAGCAGGTGGACGTGTATCTGGCACGTTATTGTGTTCCGGGAGCAAGGTTGGTAGGGGGCAGGATCCCTATCAAGGATATCCGGGATCTGCCTCTTCGATCCATATTGTTTGCTATCACTAGTGCGACTGGTAGCATGAGTGCTCATTTGGCTTCGAGGTCATAGGTGGCCTATGGCGTTCAGTGTTTAGAGCCCACATTGTTCAATTGGAGTGCGGCGTTCCTTCGGAATGTGAAGGAACAAATTTCTCGGTGCAGGAATGGCCAAAAGTAGTTTGGCTATGGCTCTTTCTTAGTCTCATTTTTCTTAGAGCGCATCCCTCAGATACAGCCTCAGATTGCACTGGAAGTGCGACCAGTGGATGAGCCTCGGATGGAGAGGTGGACTAGCCTATCCCCGAGGTTTGTTTCAGAGTCAGAGTTCCATTTTACTGGTGATTTCTTTGCCTGGTTGAGGCGATAGTTCCTCTGGATTGAGGACTTCCCGTATGACGATGTAGACTTCCATGGGAGTATGGATTTGATTCTGCCCGAGGGGGAATATTGGGACGAGTCAGGTAAGAGACTAAGTCGTACCTTGTCTAGTTTTTTTTTTATGTTTTTGATGTATATGTATTTTTTTTTTGGGTATATAAGAGAGTGTTTAACAGATGTTTTGTCTTCAATGTGCAGACAAGGGAGCAGTGTGCCCAGTGGACATACCAGTGCCAGGCCGTCATGGCGGTGCCCCAGTTGTAGCAGACCCAGCAGTACCGGTGGTGGGCCTTCAGGAGGTTGAGAGGAACCTCCAAGGCCTTATGATGGGTATCCCTCCTCAGCGGAGAGGGGATGTGCCTTTGCATCTGTAGCGACACACTGTAGGGGTGCCAGAGAATGTCAATTCTCTGTTGAGACGTGTAGTACGCACAGTATTATATTACTCACAGCACAACGTAGTACGGGGAGATTAGAGTTTCCCTAGGATCATGTTTTTTGTACGCCTTGTCTGGCGAAGTTGTATGGGTGCATGAGCCCAATATTTTGTTCTCTTACAGACTTTTTGATGTAATGTAAACATTTCAGTCACGCCATATATATATATATATACAGTTTCGATTTTTATGATGCCGATGGTTTGTACATGATGATGTCTGTGATGTGTTTTAATTTACATGTAATGTAGAGTTTTTGCTTTCCTTGAATCTTATATGTGGGATAAATACCGATCCATGATGTAATTGGCTAATGAATCTGAAACACTATTAAGTTCTCTTGGAATGTGTCTATATTCAATGTAATCAAACATTCGTTCGAGACGGCGAACTTGCAAGTGTAGACGTAGCAGGATAGGACTACGGATAGCGTAGATGCGGTTGAGTTGATAAACCACGAGTTGGGAGTCTAAGTAAATAATGATACGAGAGATGCCTAGGGAGGAGGCTTGGGTTAACAATCCAATGACAGCGTGATATTCTGCCATATTTTTGGTTGCTGGTCCTAAACAGATGCCTCCTGAACTCACCACCTCGTCAAACTGATAAATAACCCATGATGCCGAAGCAATGTTCCGGGTATGTCGGCTGGCACCGTCCGCGAACCCAAAAAAGATAGGAAAGGCAGATGTCATCTGCGCATGAAAACACAGACACAGTCATGAGTGGCAACGGTAAAGACTCAAGCACGTGAAAGAAAAGGCACACCAAACTAAAAATACAATAATGTACAAAGTACGGATGCTAGGTAATCTAGGCATAGTACTTTTTAAGGTAAAGCCTGTTTCGGGGCTCTCCTAAGGAAATTCCATCGTGATCTACTAGTTCGTAAGCACCTCTGTGTAAAACACGCTTCACGATGTAAGGACCGTACCACATAGGTTCTAACTTTCTTGTTCCCAATTTATCGTGTGCTTGGTCATAAACGAGGACTAAGTCTCCTTCTGCAAAGGCTCGAGGTTGGACAGATTTGTCATATTGACTCTTGATCCATTTCTGATGTGCCTCATTAACGAGAGAAGCATCACGGCGTGTTTCATCCAACTTAGATAGGTACAAGAATCGTTCTTCTTCGGCAGAAGTATGGGGCAGGAGTTCTACTTTCAATTTAAGTGATGGAATTTCGCACTCGATTGGTAAGACAGCTTCAATGCCATAGACCAACTGGAAAGGAGTGAATCCGGTTAAGGTTTTCACAGACGTGTGATAGGCCCAGAGAGCGGAAAACAGTTGTAAATGCCATGATGTCTTGTTTTCCCCCACCATGCATTGGATCATGGTTTTTAGGACTTTGTTGATAGCTTCAACTTGTCCATTTG
>JZKD02S2197595.1:213754-226303 GCA_000966675.3 Picea glauca | reverse complement strand
GATGGTCGGAATGTGCAGGGTTATTATCGAATGGGTTGTCTGGAGGGGAATGGTAGGTCTCGGGCCGATGGATGTTACATTCAGACCAACGGGTTGTGTGCTCAGAGCAATAGTTGGTGTGGTCGTAAAAGTGGTAGTACCAGTGAAATGATTTGGGGGTACAGTGTAGGAGAAAGGTACATCAGCGCCTTCTCCCATTCCATAAAGATCTCGCACCAAGCGTGGTGGACTCCGAACAATGTTCTCAGTCCAGAAAGGGTCATTGGGTAAAGGGTTTTGAGGAGACCCGGCCGGGGCGTCAGAAGGGTTTATAACAACAAATTCTCCGGCAGAATTTAGGTGGAGGATATACCATTCATATCCCTCTGGAATGCGATAAGCTTCTGGGGATTCCGAGACAATTCTAAAATTCTCCAAAGAGACGAGAACTTCTTCCTGAGAAGTTGTAGTGTTTTGAACCTCACCCTGTTGGGAAGATTGTTCCGTAGAATGAGGGGGTAAAGGGATGTCTCCTTCCATATTTTCTGGAGGAAGTCCTTGTAGCCTCCGCGAGTGTCATGGAGGGTCGATGTTGGCGGAAGAAAAGAGTCGAAGAAAGAGATATGTGGCCAACTAGCGAAAAGAAACAGCACACGCTAAAAAATCTAAGAATCACAACCAAGCAAACAGGGCCTTCTTTTGATGACCGTACTAGTTGGTGATGAAATCCAACGTCGCATGATCAAGTCCAGAAGGGGTGGGGCTAGGGTGGAATAGTTACAATGGCGACCTGCTTAACAGACTTACACCCTGGTGAGAGTTTCCACGCAGTAATTGTGGATTTACCCTCCAAGGATTCCACGCAGTAATTGTGGATTTACCTTCCAAGGAGCCCGAGTGAGTTTGACCAATGTCTGCTCCAGGTACAGTGAGACTTCTCGTCACCGTCACCTTGTGTAAGAACCTAAAGATTATGGCCACTAAGGTTACCAATTCGCAGTCAGCCCCTGGGCGGGAACAGTCGACAGTTCGATCTGAACGTAAGGGTAGGGTGTCAAGCCCGAAACCAACTAAGAAGCTTCCATGCAGTAATTGTGGATTTACCTCAAAGTGATCCCCATAATACGATCTTACCACCACACTTAGTTAAACCACGGAGGGTTAGTCCCCATAGCTCTCCCGAATGCAACCTCATGCGTAACCCCTGTGTGAGAGGGGGGTCCCAGGTAGACTTATACGATAACTGGATTTACTCTCCCTAACTCAGGATGCTAATGCTTGTTTTGACAACTTTGGAGAGTTATGCTCACAGCCTAATCCAAAGTACTACACCTATTCTACTATTGGTGGAGGATTCTAGCAAAGAAAAAGTTTTAGATAAATTTTACTTAGCGTTGATTTTTGTGGCTGTTCTTTACGCAAAAGGGGTGCATGGAAGTGAAACGAATGGAATTACAACTCAGACCCAAAGAATGCATCGAATATGATAAACAGTCATTTCCTTTCGATGAACATCTAGCTAAGGGAGAGAGAAAGTTCTTTCACTAACAAGCACAACTACGGAATTCTCTTAAACAATTATTTTTCTCAATCAAATCCTGATGTAATGCAAACTTTTGAATTCCTTCTAATATGCTCAATCAATCATGAAGATATCTTTTATTGTTTTCGTATGGATGATGATCAATACAACACAATGCTTATCTTTTCTAATTATCTTCTTGGTATGAATGAGAACCAAACTAGCATAAGCAAAGATCACACAAACAATACACCCTTCCCGGTAATCAAAACGAAAAACGAAAGAAAAGAAACAATCAAAGAAAAACAAACTTCACACCCAAAAACAAGAGCTGAAGAACAATGATTTCGACTGAAATCAAGATAAAGAGGCCTGTAGGCCTTTGATGACCTTCACCAGGGTTTTACTCAACTGAAGAGAAAGGAAAAGCAATTCATAGGTTTCAAGCTTCACTCAACAGGAAAACTCAATGAAAATAGGTGAAGAAGGCTACAAGATCCAATCAACAAGGTGTTTGTTCTTCAAAAAGACTGATGTCAAGATTAAAAAGGAAGAAAAATTGACTCACCAGGTCACCCAACAGAAGAGACACAGAGGCAAACCCTAAACAAGGCAGTTCTGAAGGGTTTTTTGGCCAAAAGGGGGTTGGCGCTCTGTTGCCAAGGGAAAAGAGCGTTATAGCGCTCTGTGTAAGGCTACTAGAAGCATTGGCACTCTGATAACACTAGGTCAGGGGTGCCATGGTCTAAAAGTCCCAGAAATGTCAAAAAATTTCAAAAATTGAGATCTGAGTTTGACAAATATGCTGAATGTGACAAGGTAAGGAGCCAATCAGCTCATGAAACTAATTGAAGAGGGGTGAACCAGGTCTGAAACAATCAAGGGACAAAACAAGGTCAATGAGGAGAAAAATCCAAACAAGGGGTTTCGATTCGAGGCTATCTCCCCAGTGGAGTCGCCAGTTTCTGTCGTAGGAAAATCTTCCTACGAACAGGTAGATCACCTCTAAGGCTTGACCTTAACCCTAGATAGAAAAATGCTTAACGTGGACACTGACTTCCTTTCAAATCTATCTAGACTAATGCATGATAAGGAAGGATAATAGAAGTACATTTTAATCGACGTTTGTCCCTGCACGCTCCGAGTTGCGCTCTAGTCTTTTGCTCCTCGCTGAGTTCTATGGACAAAGCAAGATACGGCCACTTCTTACTCTACTGACATTATCTTGAAAACAGATCTATCAATAAATGACAAGTTCATGTAACATTAGACACAAACTATAAAGAAACAGGCCAAGCGTGTCATATTAATGAGAATAACGACAGCAATACTTACAATCGTAGATGCGAATGCAACATCTTCGTCAAGTCCTCTTCGTCTAACCCTTGCCTGAAAGATCCACAACCTGGATAACATTAGCTTCACTGATCACTCTCTTTTGGCTAACTGTAAGTTTCCTCCAAGATCATAAGTTTCTTATGTTCAGTTCTTCCCCCCTTTTCCACCATCATGGAGCCTGTTTATATAGGTTGGGAGGGGCCTAACCTCTTGAGTTATGTTTAGAACCAGTTAGGAACCATCTCCTTGGATCAGGGATCTTTTGATGAAACCAAGAATTCAAGCACAACTGCCTCCTAATCTCGAATGATTCTCCCCCTCATTCGACTCAACGGACTAACAATTGACCCAGAATAGGGAGCGCTCCCCCAACAGGGGTATCATAGCGTTGTAGCGCTCCTGATGTGCCTTGGGAAAGCGCCAACACCCTTAAGATGGGCAGTGCTCCTCTAGAAGGGCTTAAGGGGCATTATAACACTCCTTGAATCATAGTAGAGGAGTGCCAGCGCTTCTGCAGCTATAGTAGGGGAGCGTTCCCCCTCCAAACCAATGTTTCAGGGCCTCTTTCAGGTGTCAAAGGCTATTTGATTCCAGTAAGCCAGTTTCTCTCTTCCAAATTAGTCATGTGAGGTGTCATAAGTTCCTTCTTAGTGTCGTTATCATGGCATCATGTCTGACCATCATTTGCGACACTGGTGATCAACTTGCGACACTTGTGAAAGTTGTAGGGAAGATGCGACACTTATGACGATTGACAGGGACAATGCAACACTTAGAAATTTTGATGTGTAACAATCTCCCTCTCTTCATCACCACAAAGCATGGATTGTTATAAATTCCATGTGCTTCTTCTACTCACACACTTCTAAATACAACACCTTTTTGGAAACAATTCCTCTCACAAAATCCTTCGAGAATAGTGTAACAATACTAGGATTTCATTAAAACATGTTGAGAGGGTCTAGGTCTAGGAATGGGGCAAGTTAAGAAAGAGTTTAGAAAAAAAATTGATCAAGTACATGTGTGTGAGGTGTTCTAATGCATTTAATATCAATAAGAGAGTCTAAAAGAGTGAGAATGAGCCTCAGAACACTAGCTATCAAGAAGAAAGAGTTATTGTAATAAAACTTGTAAATATAAACAATGTACTTCAACATGCAATAGTTTTGTAACAACAACAAATAAATGATATTAATTTAATGAAATGCAATGGAATATGTGTGTTAAATTCCAAGTAAAAGGACAATAAACCATAGAGAATTGATTGTTGCTATTGGACAAGCAATTTTGGGATATAATTTTGGTAAAAATCCTAAGTATAGAAGAAGCGCATAGAGGAGGTGCGTAGAAGAAGGAAGACTAGGGAGTGCATAGTTGAGCCGCATCTAGGAGGACAATTCACATAAAGAGAGAAGAATAAAGCAGGAGAATAAAGTGGGCAAAAAGGAAGGATGACATCTTAACATGATAAATATAAAAGGACGCTCAAAAGAAGGAACAACAAGTATTCAGAGTGCAAAAGAAGCATGCATATGGAAAAGCAGGTGAAAGAAGCCCAAACAATCATTTAATTGGAGTAGTCATGCATTGTAATAGGGTTTTGGGATGAACAAAGTACATTTTTAAGACCTATACTATATATATATATATATATAATGGGTTGGGATAATAGGGGTTCTCCTCCATGTGGTTATTCACGAGCAATATTGTGGAGTCTACTCCAAGACATCGAGAGCTCTTGTCTATAAGAAGGTTGATAGGATAGGCTAAGAAGGGAGAGAATTGATGTCTAAATGTAAGAAACGATGCAGAGAGAGAGAGAGAGAGGCTTGCACTAAAGAAAGACTAGGATAGGAGAGAGGAATATAACCATGATATATATTTGTACGCGCAGTGTGCAAGCCTGAAGAAGTTACCAACCACAAAATAAAGAAGCCAATTGTTTTGGATGTAGCTCAGAGTTGGGTGAACCACGTTAAATCTTGTGTTATTTGTTTTTTGTTTGATTTTTCATGGATTATGTTGGATTTTTATTAGATTTGATTTGATTGATGCATAATCATTGCACAATAATCATGATTATTAGTGTAATGGGTTATGTTGTAATCAGGAATATAATGGTAATATGAACATGAAATCTCTAAGTAGCTCTCAAAGGATAAATATTGATTTATGCGCACAAAACTAATAATTAAGAATGAATAGATTGGTCACCATCCATTCCCTCACTACTACAGAAACCTGGTTCTTGTACTCCCAATAGATACCTCGAGTGAGACTTCATTTGCGCAATAAGGTAATGTTGAAAGGGCCAATGTATGAAGGGTTTTTTTGGTCAAAGATAACTCAAACCTAGGGTCTTACAAACCACACATAATGCCAACAAATGGTTCCATTGGCGGGACCCAAAATTTTCAATTGAGGGAATGTTTTGGAGGTCGACTAAGAAAGAAATATCATAATGATTGGAAAGGAAGGAACACGATTTTTCTATACAAGAGAACAAAAATCCTAGGATGAGTGAAAATCAATGGATGCAAAGGTATGTGTATATAGAACTGCATGAAATTTTGTTTGGAAAGCTTCCAATTATTCTCACTGAGTGGATAGAAATATTAATCAAGAATACTGAAAGTTACATAACTACAATGTCAAGGAATTGGAATCTTGATTTGGTAAGACAGTTGAATTCTCTAAGTGACCCAACTACTTGTGCAGTTGATTTCTAGTTGGATAGCATAATAGGAGGATACATTACAGAGTTTGTCATAGATTGTACCCAATCATACAATGTTGCAGAAAGGGACTTTTTCAAAGGTATGCGAGGAAGGTTTATGAAATAATTAGGTATGTGGATAAAGATGTTGTTATGTGACAAGTGCATGATGACAATGAAATCCGACTGCCAAAGGGTTTGTGCACCTAGGGGAACTAAGGGATGACAAGAGTATTGTATGAGAACAAGAGAGAATGAAGGAAATGATGAAGAAGGAAGGGAGGGATTGAGGATGCAGAGGATTGAAGGAGGTATACCAGAGGAAGAATATGAGTTTGGAGTATTACGTGGAGGATGGAGGTACAAGAGTTGAATGATTGGGACTGAGAAAGGAGATATGTGCAATGATCCAAAGGGGAAGAAACCTTACCCAATTGTCCAAAACATGGAGATACCACATATAGGAGGAGAAAAAGAAGAGTTCCAATCTATTATAGTAATATAGGAACCATTATGTCATACTTAGACTGATTTCAGTGTTGAATCCACAACCCCATGTGTGTCACCACAATTAGATATAATAGTTGAAGACTTATCAAAAGGGATTATAGTTATCTAGGGAGGACAAAGTAATATCATTCAAATCAGTGGAAGTAGTGCGTAGAGTCAGAGTCAACCATCATCACCCAAAAGAGGGACCACACAAAGAAACATGGAAGGGGTAGAAAACACCCTTAGACTATCTGATTTCCAGGGATTTAGGTCAGAAGACCCAGAACAACATCTATTTGTTTGCGAGACAATTTGGGCCGCAAAGAACATCTAGGACAAGGCTGTGAATATTAGATAGTTAGAAAAATCATTTAGAGGTCGTGCATTGGTCTAGTACATGAAATTTTAGAGTACCACACCAACAGGAGAAGCCAAGACTTTGGAAAATATAAGGCAAGCGTTGTTGAAAGAGTTCAAGAAGCCAAATTTTGAGTCATAGTACATTACATAAATGAATGAGATTAAACATGTGAAAATTGAGTCGGTATGGGATTTCAATCAAAGGTTCAAGGATCTGATGGTTAGACTGACTTTACAGATTGATCCAAGTGGATATTGGTGGCCAACCACCTTTTCGAACTGACTCCTCTTGATATTTCTTAGTTCAACACGTTCTTTTGTAATTCTTTGTAATTGTGGGTTGTACACTTCTGGGGTTGTATAAATTCCTACAAAATTTCCAAGTGTATATCGGTGGCCACCCACCTAATCCAACTAACTTATTTTGGAAGTTTTCATGTCAATACATCTTTTTGTACTTCTAGGGTTGTTTTGGGGCCCTAAACAATGTTTTTTTGGCTTGCCACAGTAAAACTGTTGATGAAGTCAAAGTTTGACGACATGATATGTAGTTCTCGAAAAAACCTTTCCAACAAGCTATCACACACCTAAAACAAAGGTCATATGCAAAAGTTACGACACCAGGAAGTTGAGGTAGCAACTTACCCATCGAGGCCCACATAACTTTTGGCGTTTCATCTCCTAGGGTTAGGTTTTTGGATGTCTATGGTTTTTTCATTCATGAGTAATGTTAAAAAAACCTCTAGAGCCTCATTGTAATAATTCTTCTCAGACAAATGCACGTATCAGCCACATATCTTCTCAAAGGTATCTACCACCATTCGAGCAAGTTTTTTTCAGTTATGCAGTTTTACAGTTTCAGACTATTTTATTTATTCAATAGAATTTATTGTTCATTGGATATATGTTGTTGTTCTCTGTATCTATGTGTTATTGTATTCATTATGTTATTCATTTTGTTCCACTCATAAATTTGGATCAGTGGTATCAGAGTCGTCTTCTCTTCATTTATTTTTCTTCGTGCATGTCCCCGATATGATCTATGTACAAGAAGTTGGGACTTGAACCAATCGAGCCTTTGCAATATCAATCGCATCAATCCCAACAAAAACCCATGGGGGATGTAAAGAAATATGATGGAGCAAGAGATCCTTTTAAAATGTTTCTTGAGGAAGCCATTACATGACAAAGGAATGAAACGATGGACAACTTTGCATAGATCCTTCGATGACTTCCCATAGGAGATGCATCTTCATCAAGTGGCCATGCAACTCCCTTCAAGGTACATGTAAATTTTGATATTCCATTATTTGAAGGACTAATAGATGTGGTTGTTATAGATAAATGGTTGAATTTGCTCGAAGAGTATTTTTCGGTCCACAATTTTTTCGATAGGGAAAATATTACTTTTTCACTCCTCAAGGTCATCCCCCATGTTAAGGACTGGTGGGATACTTACTTTGAGAAAAGGACCATAGAGGAATCTACAATATTTTTGGTCTCTCCCATGGGGGATTCCTTCAGGGATGCCATTAAAGAAATGTATTATCCTGTTAGAATCTACGAGGACCAGTACACAAGATGGACCACCCTATATCAGGAAAGGGACCAAACCGTATCATATTTCACCAATATTTTCCATACCATGTGAACCAAATTGGGTATCAGATACTATGAATGACATCTGGTGATCAAATACTGCAGTTTTCTACATATATACATTCAAACAAAAATGGAATTTATGGACATCACATCATTGGGTATGGATTATAGATATGTTGTCAAGATCAAGCATAAATTTACGCAAAAGAGGGGAGATTTTGGATCTACAAACTCCTCACAGCCGAAGTAGGGAAAAGGTAGTCCCAACCAAAAAAACAAGGGACATAGAAAATATGGCCACTCTCAGGACAACCAGTCCAATCTGCAACACAGGAAGGGTAATGAGAATTCGAAGAAGGACACATGAAAATGGTGTGAATACCATAAAGTCCCTTGGCGCAACACCAAATAATGTCGCTCCAAGTAGTCACTAGTGGTCGAGCTGAAAGATTCTGAGTCAGAGGCATATTCTGACTCTGAATCAAATATAGAAGGAGGGAAGTGGATTATCAATGTCGAACCCAGTGCCATTGTCTCTACCACCAAAGTCTAGCCAAGCGAACAAGAAGAAACAGAGGAAGGGGAATTCCTCTTTCACTCACAGATGTGGGTAAAGGGGGATTTGCTTCATTTCATTGTCGATAGTGGCAGTCAGAAGAACCTGATCTCAACAGAGGTTGTCAAGTGGTTGGACCTGCTGACAACACCACAACCAAATCCCTTCACCATCGGTTTGCTTCTCCAAGGAAGAGATCTTCACATCAGCCAACAATTTTGTATGCCCTATGACATCAATCCCTTCAAAGATGAGGTATTGTGTGATATTTATTCCCTTGAATTTTGTGATGTTATTTTAGGACAACCATATTTGTGGAAGAAACATGTTGTGTATGAGTCTTTACCATGTAGTGTTATCATTACTTTGGGTATAAAATTGTACAGGATACCAGAGGTAGTGACACCTACCGTTATTTATTTAATCTCTACTAAGAAATGCAGTAAGGTCATTTCACAGACTGGGAAGTTCATATTCTTTGTGATTTGTGTTCACAGTAAGAAGAAGGTTTTTTCCACATCTATGGCCTATACACAGAACCTCTCATTGCAATAGAATCAATTGGATAGGATCGTGGAAGGGTACAAAGACATCTTCTCCTCACCCACCGGGGTACCGATGCACTGCCAAGTCAAGAATCCAATTGATCTAACTCCTGGTGCACCTCTTCCTAATGTACCATTCTATCATAGTTCACTGATAGAAAATGATGAAACAAAGCGTCAGATCCAAGAAATTCTTCAAAAGGGGAAGATTAGACCCATCTCCTCCCCTTGTAGAAGCCCAATTTGACTAGTGCAGAAGAAAGACGGGACCTGGTGGCTATGCATTGATTACAAAGTATTAAACAAAATCACAGTCAATAATTGATACCTAATTCCCCGAATTGATGACCTTCTTGACCAAATCAAGGGGGGGGAATTATTCAACAAGATTGACCTAAAGTCGGGCTACCACCAAGTTCCCATCAAACCAACTGATGTATGGAAGACAACTTTCAAATCTAAATAAGTTCTCTTCAAATGGTTGTTCATGTCCTCTAGATTAACAAATGCACCAACCACTTTCATGAGGTTGATGGATGATGTATTGAGACCCTTCACCAACTATTTTTTGGTGGTATATTTGGATGACATCCTCATCTTCAACAAAACTTGGGTGGATCACATGCAACATATTCAACGGATTTTGAGCACTCTATCGTAGCACAAGATATATGCCAACTTGGAAAAATTATCCTTTGGCATGAAAAAGGTCCAATAATTGGGATACATTGTTTATGAGCATGAGATACATGTGGATCCAGCTAAGATCCAAGTCATTCGTGACTATCCAGCCCCAACCACACTAACCAAGCTTCGGAGCTTCTTGGTACTTGCCAACTTCTACCGATAGTTCGTGTTGGGATTCTCCCATATTGCATGGGCCCTCAGCCAAGTGACCAAGGGAGGTGGCAAGGAAAATTTTGCATGGGGGAAGGAACAACAATGAGAATTTGATGATATGAAGCATCGCTTGTGCTCAACTCTATTACTCTCCTTACCCAATCTGAAACAACCTCTCAACATTGAGATTGATGCATCTGAATATGTTGTAGGCGTAGTTCTCACTCAACACGGTCATCTGGTAGCATACCATAGTGAGACACTCTCAGATCCTGTCCATAAATACCCCACCTATGATAAATAAATGTATTCCATTGTACACTTGTCATCAATCCAAACATTACATTATGGGAAAGGAGACAATCATCCACATTGATCACAAGCCTTTGCAGTTCATACAAACACAGATGAAGGTGAAAAATGAATGCCATCAAAAGTGGTCCACCTACATACAACAGTTCCATATCAACATCAATTATAAGACAAGGATAAAAAATCATGCCGCTGACTACCTCAGTCAACCTCCTATGGATACACTCACCACTGTGTGCCATTCCTATGGGCATGAGGCATCTGAGTGGCCCCAACTTTATCAACAATATCCAAACTTCACTACCACCTATTAGCTCTTAGGTACATGCACTTATGCCACTTATTTTCACATTCAGGACAAACTGTTATTCCATCTATGCCATCTTTGTGTTCCTAAAAGAGAGCGTGAAAAGATGATTTGGGAGGCTCAGTACAGTCGGATGGCAAGCCATTTAGGCATGGAGAAAAATATGGGCATTCTACATAAACATTTTTATTGGCCGAAACTTCAACGGGACGTCAACAAGTATATCAGATCTTGCACTTCTTGTGCCATTTCCAATATAGCCATCAAGAATAAAGGGTTATACACCCCTCTTCCTACTCATGAGAGGCCATGTGAATCCATCTCAATAGATTACATGTTTGTCCTTTCGTCCACCAAGCAAGGTAATGATTGCATATTTTTGGTGGTTGATCAGTTTTTGAAGATGGCCATTCTCACATCCTATAAGAAGAGCATCATAGTAGGAGATAATGCCAAGCTCTTCTTCGAACGAGTGTGGGTCCATTTTGGGATACCACGGACCATCATCTCCGATCAGGACAACAGGTTCCTCAACACATTTTGTTTGAGTCTCTGGTCACTATTGGACGCCAAGCTCACTAAATCGACCGTCTTCCACCCTCAAACCGATGGTGAAACAAAGGTCACCAATCAGATGATTGTGCACATCCTGCGCATGTATAACTCTAAGCACCCGCGTACATGGGATGAAAATCTTCCCTATGTTCATCACAATTACAACAGGGCTCTTCATAGCTCTACCGACCATAGCCACTTTTAGGTGGGGTTGGGATTCCAACCCTTGGGTCACATTGATGTTGCACTACCTCTTGCAACAGCACAAACAAATTCTTCTCATGTTCAGTCTGAGGCCGAAAAAGCTACTAGATTAATTGAGAGGATTCAACACATCTACCAACAAGTACATGAGATTTTTTAGAAAGATAATGATAAGTAAAAGCACCTCCATGATCAACACCCGATACTACATAAGTTCCAAGTGGGAGACAAGGTCTGGTTACATTTTCATAATTAACGCCTTACAGGGCCCCATCAAAAGCTCCATCCACTTCGTTATGGGCCTTACACTATCACCAAGGTTGTGGGTGACAATTCTTTTGAGCTCAACAATCACCCTTCCTTGTTTTGCACTAAGTGTTAAATGTGGACCTCCTATGGCCATATTTTCCACCATTATTGGACACCTCGAAGATCGCATAACAGTTGACGCCAACATAGCTCAACCCTAACTGCATGGAACAAGAATCCACTGATCAGATAGTGGACACATAGGTCAAGGGCACTCACCAACAGATGATCCAGCTTTATCGGGTTGTCAAGGCAAGGGAACTCCTGCACCAAGGAAAGTCGTTCTCCCGGAGCCAAATTCAACATAAATTTCCCAGGGATGATTTTAAGGATGGAAATTTATTTTAAAATGTAGAAACCTTGGAGAATCTTACTAATCCTTCATATGTCAACTATAAATGTTTGGTGATATTTTTGTAAAAATATTCAAATTTCTAAGTATTTTATATAGTTTTTATAAAATTTTAGCGATTTTAAAGGTAAGATAATTTTATCCTATAGAATTTGGGCGAATCATTTTTAAAATAGTGAATCTCATTTTTGGAAAAAACATGGAAAATTAGCCCATGAGAGAAATTTAGCCCCTAAAATCGTCCATGAAATTTCCTCACCTGATGGGGGCACTCAACACAATGGAGACCATTTCTTCCTAAGGGGGGAGGACTGATCCAGGAAGATATTGGTGGCCACCCACCTATTCTAACTGGCTCATCTTGACAGTTTTTAGTTCAACACATTCTTCTATAATTCTTTGTAATTGTGGGTTCTACACTTCTGGGCATATCTGAAGCCCTACAAAACTTCTAGGTGGACATTGGTGGCTGCCCACCTAATCCAACTGGCTTATTTTGGAATTTTTCATGTTAGTACATCTTTATGTACCTCCAGGATCGTTTTGGGGCTATAAACAAT
>JZKD02S2197595.1:176896-213747 GCA_000966675.3 Picea glauca | reverse complement strand
TCGTTCCATATTTAAATGTAGACGAAGACAGAGTTTGACAGCGTAATTTGTAGTTCATGAAAATACATTTTCAATGAGGTATCACATTCCTAAAATGGAGGTCGTATGAAAAATTTACGACCCCGAGAAGTTGAGGTACCCGCTTACCCATCGGGGCCCATATAAATTTTGGTGTTTCATCTCCTAGGATTAGGTTTTTGGATGTCTAGGGTTTTGGCATTCATGAGTAATGTTAAAAATGCCTCTGGAGCATCATTTTAATCATTCTGCTCAGACGTATATGCATAGCATCCACATCTCTTCTCAGAGATAGTTACCACCATTCGAGCAAGTTGTTTTCAGTGATGCAGTTTTATAGTTTCAGACTATTTTATTTATTCAATAGAAGATATTGTTCATTAGATATATGTTGTTGTTCTCCATATCTATGTGTTATTTTATTAAATCTATTATTCATTTTTTTCACTCATAAATTTGGATCACAAATCCCCGATAAACAAACTCAAGAATGGTTTATTTCATTACTTCTACCACACATTCACTTTCCATTGATTCAACAGAAGGTTTCGTCGTATCCCGAGGCATTGAAAATTGCATTGAAATTGGAATCATCTCCTGTAGGAGACAGTAGAGGAATGGAACAAGTTTAGAATCAGTTGGATGGATTGATGATTCAACTGGAAGAACTTTAAAAAGGGAAGAAGAAATGTGATCAAGTTTGGTGTACCAAGTGTAGGAATGAAGGGCATCACAAGGATGAATTCCCATCATTCACGCAATATTTGGTGACTAGAGCAATGAATCCATTACCAGGAGGGGGATATGGCAATATATGTAAGAAATGGGGCCATAAACCAACTAAGTGACCATTACTACAGAAGTATCTTAGTAAACCAAGGAACTTGTTTTGTAATTTTTACAAGTTGGTAGGACATGAAGAGAAGGATTGTCGTGCATTTGACTTGATGAGGGAGCACACATAATATATGTACATGATTCAGGAGGAGAATGTAGCAGTAGAAGGGGGTGGTCCATAATATAATAATAAAATAGGCTTAAATCTAGGAAACAAAGGAAAATTTGGTAGAGGTCGAGGTAGAGGAAATTTTGGTAGAGGAGGAAGAGGACCAATTATATGTTACAATTGTAATCAACCGGGACATTTGTCCCATGACTTCCCGAATCCATGTACAACATGCACATATTGTAGAGGAATAGACCATGCGACATGATATTGTACTCAACTAGTTGTGAAATGGAAGTCTAGAGGAAACCAGAACCAAAACCCAAATCAGAATGTGTAGAAAATATCAGTTGGAAAATGCAATGAAGGACCAATAATAATAGTTGTTACATGTGGAGGATCTAGAACATGAGATGATATGACAAATGGAGGGAAGCATATGGAGCAATGGGTAAGGAATTCATTGGGACCCATGCCAACCTTTGATCCTTAGTAAGAAAAGGAGACATATCAGAGAGAAAGAAAAGAGGTACTTGGACAGGATTGGGGAGCATTAACATCCTCTACACGTCACGCCGGAGATCATGTTGTGCCGGAGAAACTATATGGGAAGGTAAGCATGATAAAAAATTTATGAGGAGTTTTTAGAGATAATAAAAGATGAAATTGCGGTGAGTACACTCTATGAAATAATTGATCAATACAAACGAGGAAGGGAAACACCCATCACACAAAGGGTGGTAAATCATGTACTACATAGGAAAAGGACCAACAAAGAATTTAGATTCAGTGCACAAATTGGGGAGTATGATGTGGATAATATTATCTTCAATTTGGGGTCTGACATGAATTTTTTACCTAAGAAGACATGGTAGATGATGAGGAAACCCAAAATAGTATGGTCTCATGTTCAATTAAGGCTTGTGAATTATCAAAAAATAGTACCAATTGGTTGTTTGACAGGAGTACTTGTGAACATAGATGGGGTGCACAGTGTGGTAGACTTTGAAGTTATTGAGATCATGGATGAAATTCAACCATATCCAACACTGATGGGAATGGAATGTTATTTTGATAACCCGTTGATCATTAACTTGAAGAGGAGGGAGATGATATTTGAATTTGGAGAGTTGAAATTTATTACACCCTTGGACCCATCAGAAGGAAAGAGATACATAGAGTCAACCAAAGGAAATGGCATTGACAACTTATATAACATGAATGCATGGATGGATGATTATGTAAACCATATTGTAGATGGTATGTTAAGTTGGCGAAGTATCGGCTTGTGTGAATCAGACTCAGAGGAAGGTCTAGAGCATTGAAAGTAGAGAATGCATGAAGTTTCAACAAGATGATGTGCACACATAAGCCAATCCTTGCGCTGGATTGGAACAATGCTATGTAATCCATTCAAGTATGATGGATTAACTGATATAAGTTTGTTTGTTAAGGAATTTGAGTTGCAGGTACTTGAAAAACAAACACTTTTAGCACTAGATATTGTAATAAAAATGACTCCAACTAGATGGTGGGTTGCACACAACAAAGGAGTAAAATATTGGTCATAATGCAGAATAATAACGCAAGTAAGGTTTGGTACTAAGGGAGAAACTATCATGCAGAAGTATAATGGAGAGAGTGATCTAGCAGGTCGTGTTGAGTAGTGTAGGGATTTATGAATTTCAATTACGGAAGCAGAATGGACACACATATTTATACATACACTGGAAATCATTCTGAAGAACTAGTACATGGAATTGGAAATGCGCAGAGAGACCGAAAGATGGGAAGAGTTGGCTCAGAGGTTCAAAGTCACATTTATATTTGAAAATAAATCTCCATCAATAGATGTAGTGCTACGGGATATTCAAAATAATATCTTCTCAGAAGAAGGGTCGATGGAGATGGTACTAGTGTGTAGTGTGCATAGGGATACTATGACTTTCCATGAGTTATTGGACTGTTACAATGTATCTAAGGAAGAATATGATGAGGAAGATCCTAAGAATGTGAAATTACTTGAAACAGAAGGAGAATGAGTAGTAGAAGGGCTAGAGCTTAAGTCTGTTGTGTACACACAACCCATAAATATGTGGAAGATAAACATTGGGATGGTATAGAATCCCAAGTTTGCACATATAAGGGATTACTGCAGTGATGAGACAGTCGATAGGATTGCAAAATTGTTGCAAAAATATCATGACCTATTCCCAATGAAATTTTTGAAGATGAAGATTCTGCTAAAGCTAGGAGCTAAGCCAATGCAACAATGGCCTTACAAATGAAATACAAATTACAAAGAGAAGGTGAAAGTTGAAATAGACATTATGTTGGATGAAGAAATCATTGAACTGGTAGAAGAATCTGAGCGGATCAATCCAATGGTAGTGCAAGACAAAAATACAAGGGGAATCATGATCTACATGGATCCGAGGAAGTTGAATGACACATGTTTACATGACTCATTTCCAACACCATTCACAGATGAGGTTCTAAATAACTTAGGAGGTCAAGAGACTTATTATTTCACAGATGGATTCTCGGGGTACCATGAGATAAATATTGTGTAGGAGGATCAACATAATACTACTTTTGTGACAGATTGGGGGAGTTATCAGTAAATAGTAATGCTCTTCGGACTAAAGAATACCCCTGCAATGTTTTCCAGAGTTGTGATAGCAACGTTCAAGGAATTTATTCTTAAGTTCCTTGAAGTGTACTTGGATGATTGGACTATGTTCAGTCTATTGAAGGATCACATATAAGTACTCAGGTTGATGTTGGATCGGAGTAGATAATGTCATATTTCGTTTACATTGAAGAAGTATATTTTTTGCACACCATTTGGGACTTTGTTGGGACATGTAGTTTGAAAACAAGGATGATTAATGCATCCAACCAAGATTGCAGTAATTTTGGAGTTAGAACCAACTACATCAGTCATACAACTCAAGGAAACTATAGGTCATACGGGCTATTATAGAAAATTTATCAAAGGATATGCGTAGATCACAACACCAATGGAAAATTTACTAAATAAGGAAGAAAATTTTCAATGGAACAAGGATTATTAGAAGGGTCTGGACACATTAAATAAAAAACTAGTAATCACACTTATTCTCATCTTTCCAGATTGGAACAAGGAGTTCCATGTTCACGTAGATGCATCATCCATAGAATTGGGCGAAGTACTATATCAACCAGGGGAGGGAGACATAGATCACCCAATTTCTTTCGCAATAAGGAAGTTGTCTATAACAGAGAAGAATTATACTACCATGGAACGATAAGGATTGGAAATGGTCTATGCACTACATAAGTTCAGACATTATTTATTAGGGTCTCACTTTAGTATGTATACACACCATTCTACATTAAAATACTTAGTGAACAAGTCAGTGTTGGGGGGGGAGAATATGTAGATGGCTACTATTTTTCTAGCAATACGATTTTGAGGTTGTAGTGAAAATAGGGAAAATGAATGTAGGACCAGATCATCTATCACACATACTATCAAGGGAAGATGCAGGAAATTTAGATGATCGATTCCCAGATGCACAATTATTTGTAGTAAAGATGGTGTATGGTTATTTATTAGACATCATGTAATTTATAAGTATAGGTACATGGATCCATCAGACATGATGGTTGCGCAGAAGAAAAAATTGGTAGTGAAAGCAGTAGAATATCATTTGGTTTCAGGGAATTTATATAATTTAGGTGCAGATAGAATATTAAGATGTTATGTGTTGGAACACAAAACACCAATGATACTCGAAAAAGAACATGATGATATTGCAAGAGGGAATTATGCATGAAGAGAAACTGCACAAAATATTTTGTGCATGGGGCTTTGGTGTCCCACACTTCACAAAGATGCTAAGGAATACTTTCAGCCATGTGGCATCTGTAACACCCCCACACTTTGTGTGATAACTAAATAAACTTTCTCATTCACGAGCAAGATTAGCTCCTTAATTTCCTACTGAAATCTCGTTATTTGACCCATAGGCCCTATTTAAACTCCACCAACGTGAACATGCACAAGGCACGAGCTTCACCTATGTGATCATAGGTTGTGACCGCACGCCTATAAAAAGGTGTTTCACATTTTGGGACTTCGGGACTTCTGCATGCGAGTCAATCCTGACTCCTATTTCCCTGAATCCCTAACCTTTGGTTTCTCTACAAGGCCAAATCTATGGTCATGCGCTATCCCCTCGATCGACAGTTGTGATCATGTCATGATTTTGTGTATCAGCATAATGAATGTGAGCCAGCTCTGACTCTCTGTTCCCCAAAATCATGATCTCCATTAGCTCCTCCCTTAATCTTCCACGCATACGACCGGTTGCCATGACCTAGGGATTATTCTCCGAACTCATCGGGACTTTGTGTTTTGCAAACTTAGTTGGAACACAACCCAATGCCTATATTTCGAAAGCTCGATCGCCGAACTCCCGATATCCCCTCACCCAAATCAACGGTCATGGCTCTCCTGTGATCTAACGGTTCAAATCAAATCACGAGTTCAGGTCTCGCGAGTTCACAAAACTCTACCCTTTGACTTCTTTCAGTAGCGAGTCAGAAAAATGTTGATCTCTTGCCACGTGTGTTCTTACGATGGATGGTCAAGGAGGGTCCCGATAGATCCTTGGATCTATGGTCCAGATTTCATCGCTACTTGCGAAGACTGAAGGAGTTGAGGCATTAACTCTTGTGCCCCCTCTTCAAATCTAATTGTCGTGATAGACCTCGAATCCTTACCAAAGGATCTCATCCGTTCATCTCCCAAACGAAAGGATATTTCCTTTCGTTATTTGAAATCACTATTCTTTCTGAACTCGAGCAATGAAATTCAACCTCTCATAGCTTCGAGCTTCCATGGCTCTGAAGCCTTTGAAAACTAACTCCTTATTGCACAGGGTTCCCATACCTAGATCACCTGAACCTTCATATGATTCTTGGGAAAATTATCCCTACTCTTAGTCGGGTTTCTGGATAAGGGCTCAGGTGCGTTTCAAAGTCCCTAGGATACTGATCTAAATGAAGTGCCTTCCTAACTCACCGTGTTAGGAGTTACGACATCGGGGAAAGTTAAACTCATGGGTTTACCATAGCGGTAGCCATACCAAGGAGCTTACTCCGACTCTGAGATATGAGGAAATTCCCTAGGGAAGGTGCTTTCAAGGAATTAAATTAGAACATCATGAGAATCAAGAAGATGGGACGATTCTCAGTGGAACGGATTCATGCTCCAAACTTAATCATTTTATATAGAAACCAACTATGGCATATAAGTATACACATGCATCCATTACTTCCAATCTAAAACACCAAGAAATCATTCCATACAGAAACCATTTATGGGCGTATAAACATGAGCATGTATCCATGGTATTCAATTCAAAATACAAGGCATAAAACACTTATCAGAACTACAAGGTGTGATGCAACTGTTGAGAGGGGTGCTTGTTTCCACCCAACCATAGGCTCAGTCACTCCCAATGGATTTATCACTGGCCACCCCTGAGCTTAGGCCATGATTCTTTGAGATTCAATCTCTTACTTCCATCTCAATGGAAGTTAGGGACGAAGGTTACTCTCCTTCTCCCTATACAGGAATAGATGAGGCCAAAGGTAACTCTCCTTCTCCTATATGTCTCTCTTCTCTATGATCCCAACTCACTTTTTTCTCTCAATCCTTCCTTGGACCTGAGAGTTTATGCTCGCGTCTCTGCATTCTTTGTTGGTCCTCTCTACCCGCACCACACTTCCTTTCTTGCCTTCCTCGACAAGATTGTGTGTGGCTCAAATTCCTAGTATGTGGTTAGGTCCAAAATCCTTACAAATGGGTGGTCTACCCCATCCCCTCATTAACTCTTGAGGTCTTTCCACCTACCATCCTAACTGTAATTCATTTCAGTTCAGAGGGTTTTTTCAATCTTGAGCAATTAAAACCAGCATAGTACTGGCTCAGTGGAAGTTAACGCAACCGCTTTATGCCCCTTCCACCACCTTTTCATTAGAAATCGTGGTCTCATTTAGAAAATCCCCTTCCCAGCAGTCATGCAACACATATTCATAAAAAATTTACATTCATAGAACTTTTTTACAAAGGTCCATCAAATCAAACATTCACACCTTTGAGTTTTACATAGTTCCCTAGCCAATATAGTTATATTTATAGACTAGGGGAAACAAGGTGTTACAATTCCCTCCCCATTAAAGGAACAACATCCTCAATGTTCTATCTATCAACATGATGTGTATGTACAGAAGTAAACAAAATTGGATATGCATGTTTCATGGCATCTTCCATTTCCCACGTAGCCTCATATGGGCCAAAGTGTTTCCATTGCACCTTGACCTACGCAATGGTTCGGTTCCTGAGTGAGGTTTCCTTCCTGTCTAGTATGCATTGGGGTTCTAGCAGGAACTCTCCCTCTAGTTCCACCTAGATCATAGACCAATCAATTATATGATTAGCATCATGTATATATTTCTTCAACAAGGAAACATGGAAAACATTATGTGCCTTTACTGTGGGAGGTAGTGCTATTCTATAGGCTACCGGTCCCACTCGATATAAGACTTCAAAGGGTCCAAAATACCGAGGTGCCAACTTGGCATAGGCTCCCATCCTCAGGGAACTCTTCCTGGGCCTAACTCTGAGATAGATTTGGTCTTCTGTCTTGAATTCTCTAGGGGTTCTCTTTCTGTCGACATAACTTTTCTATCTATTCTGAGCTATTTTCAGATTTTGTTTTATCTGAATCACTTTTTGTTCCATTTCTTTCAACATGTCGGGTCTAATTGTAATTATGTTCACAGGATTACTCCAACTAATTGAAGTGTTGCACGGCCTACCATAGAGGACTTCGAAAGGACTCATCTTCAATGATTCTTGGTAGGTAGTGTTGTAGGAAAATTCCACCAATGGCAGGTAATCTTCCCACTTTTTACGTTGATGCATTACATGCATCCTTAGCATGTCTTCTAATATTTGGTTCACTCTTTCCATATGTCCATCATTTTGAGGATGATAGGTTGTGTTAAACAATAATTTGGTCTCTAGACTAGTCATCAAGGATTTCCAAAAGTTTGAAGTAAATTTTATGTCTCTTTCAGACATGATTTCCTTAGGCATGTCGTGTAGTTTGAATATCTCCTTCATGAATATGTTCACAATATCTATTGCCTTGCAAGTCGATTTGACGGGAATAAAGTGAGCGGAATTTCTTAATTTTTCCACCACTACCATGATGGCATCATTATGTCTAGCCGATGATGGTAATCCGGTGATGAAATCCATGGAGATGGTCTCCCATTTCCATTCTGGGATTGGTAGAGGTTGTAATAACCCTACTGGGTGTCAGTGTTCTTCTTTAACTTGTTTGCATTCTAGACATTTAGCTAAGTACTTAGCTATGTTTTTATTCATTCCAGGCCAATAGAATTGTTTCCTAGTGTCCGTGATCATCCTCTGGTATCATGGGTGACCAGTATATGGTCATTTATGTAGTTCATCCATTATGAACCTCTTCAAGTCATCATAGTTTGGAATATACAATATGTTTTTGTAAGTTAGCAGACCTCCATCTAGCATCTGGTAGCCTTCATACATTATCCATAAGGGTTCTTTCTCTAGGTACGAGGTCACGGTCTAGAAGAATGTGTCTGTTTTTTGTGCATTCCTGACTCTTTCCTTGACATTCATCTCGCAAGTGTTCACCGCTTCCAGGTGAATTTTTTTCATACTTCTGCTCAGGGCATCAAACACCTTATTCTCCTTTCCTTTTATATATTTGATTTTGAAATCAAACTCGCTAAGGAGGGCCATCCACCTAGCTTGTCTAGCATTGATTTTTGGTTGGTCAAACATGTGTCGTAATCCACAATGGTCTGTCATAAGTAAAAATTTATTACCCAGGAGGTAATGCCTTCACATTTTCAAGGCGTGTACTATGGAAGCCAACTCCAAATCATGGGTCACATAGTTGACTTCGCTCTCATTCAATTTTCGATATTCATAGAAAACTATGCTTCCTTCTTGCATAAGGACTCCTATGAGTCATTCCTTGCAGGCATATGTGCACACGAGGAAGTCATTTTTTGGATCGACGATATTCAACACAGGAGCATGGGTCAAAAGGTATTTTAGGGACTGAAACCTTTCTTCACATTCTGGTGTCCAAATGAATTTATCCCCCTTCTTCTGGAGGGAAGTGATTGGACAACCAATCTTGGAAAATCCTTTTATAAATATCCTATAGTATCCCACTAATCCCATAAAGGATATGATATCTGAAACATCCTTTGGGGTAGGCCATTCCATGATAGACCTGATCTTGTCAGGTTCTAATGCTACCCCTTCTTCAAATATGACATGGCTCAAGTAATGTATTTTCTTCTAGAAAAAGTCACACTTGTTAAATTTGGCATAGATCTGATGTTCTCTTAGAACTTCAAGCACAAGACTAAGATGTTCCTCATGTTCCTCTCTATTCTTGGAGTAGATTAAAATATCATCAATAAAAACTAGTACAAATTTTTCTAGGAATTTGTTGAGTACATTGTTCATCAAGCACATAAAAGTGGCAGGGGCATTGGTTAATCCAAATGGTACTACCACAGATTCGCAGTGACCATATCTCATCCTGAAGGTGGTTTTGTGGATGTCTTCACCTTTGATTCGGACTTGATGGTATCCAGATCTCAAGTTAATCTTTGAGAAGATGGAAGCAACTTCCAATTGATTGAACAAGTCATCGATTCTGCGTAAGGGGTACTTGTTCTTTATGGTTACCTTATTGAGTTGTCTATAATCTATTCAGAGTCGGAGTGTACCATCCTTATTCTTCACAAACAGGACTGGTGCTCCCCATGGGGACACGTTGGGACGGATATAGCATTTTTCCATCATTTATTTTAGATATAGTTTAAGCTCGACTAGCTCAGGGGTGCACATCCTATAGGGTGTCCTAGACACTAGAACCTCTCCTGGTGCAAGTTCTATTGAGAATTCAATGTCCCTTTTTGGAGGTAGAACCGATACCTCTTCCAGAAACACATCTCTATACTCTCTTAGTATGGGGTGGTCTTCTAGCCTTGGTATGTCATCCTCAACCGATTTCAACACCTGTATCACATATAGAGGACATCCCTTTCTACAATACTTTCTCATTTTAAGAGTTGATATTTGTCTCACCGAGACAGGTTTCTGGATCCCTTGAAGGGTTATCTTTCTCCCTTCTTCATTTACACATTATAAGGTTTTATGGTAATATTCCAGCTTAGTTTTATATGTAGCTAGCCAATCCATACCAATCAGCAGGTCATACGATCCTAGGGGTAGTATGTTAAGGGTAGCTTGGGTGGAAAATCCATCCATAGCGAATTGGCAGGCTGGTATGACCTCCGCTACCTTTATTTTGGTGTCAGTGGCTAATTGTACCAACCATGGCTTGGCATGTTTATGTGGCTTTAATTTACACTTACCAATGGCCTGAGGGGCCATGTAACTCAAATTTGAACCACGGTCAATTAAAATAGACAATAGATGGTTGGTGGTTGGTGATCATACCTTCCATCTCCACCCCTGAAGCTTTGTGGTCAACTTGTTTATTATCCATAGCTGCATAAATTCATGGCATACTCCTGGCCACATCATTGACAGTGGTAGCTTCCTAGATGTTGTAAATTCTCCTACTATTTTGTTGTCTATATGGAAAGTCCCTCAGTATATGTTCTTCTCCACAACCGCAACATTTCAAGGGTTCTTTCTTTAGGTTATCAGTATTTCCTGGGGTTGATCCAAGAGGTCTATTTCCACTCTAGGAAGGGAAATTTTGCCGGTGTACACTTCAAGTCGGAAAGATCATCCTTGAATCCTTCTTATAGTTTTTAAATATTGTGGATTTAAATCCCTTTTTTCTGGAATCCCAAACTATTCTTCTTCTTCCATCCTTAGTGAGGTTTTGGCCGAAGCCCAAACTGTTCATAACAATATCTTGCCTTTTCGATAGTGTCTTATAGGGTCCTTGGCTCATCAAACTCAATCTTGTTCTGATAGTCCTTAGGTATCACACTGATGAATCTTTTCACCTCAACAACTCAAGGAATCTGTTGACATATTCCTTTATAGTGAGTTTCCCCAGCTTGAGTTTATAGAATTCTTTATTCTTTTCATCGAAATACTTTTCCAACGGATACTTCTTCTGAAGTATTTTTCACACCGTTCCCAAGATATATCTTCTTCATGAATCCCTTTCACATTCTTAAGGTATTCCCACCAAATGGAATCCTTTCCATTTAGTTTGAAAGTGGCTACTCGAGCCTTCAAGTTTTCTGAGAAGTCATGGACTCTGAAATACTTCTTTAGTCCAAGTAGTCAACCCTCTGCTTCCTCTCCCTTCTTGATCTCACCATCAAAAGAGGGTGGTTTGGCCTTCTTGAATTCTTTGAGATTATGACTTTTGGAATGCTTTCGTTTCTTCTATTTTCTTCAAGAATGTGAACTAATTCTGCTACTAGAAGATCCCTTTGAGTCGCCAGTTTCCTTTCCATAGGAATCCTCCAATGCGTGTCCCCTATCTTCAAGTTGGACCTTTCTCGAGGTGCTCTTCCTAGTGTTTCCACTTAAAAGACCATGTTTCCATATCTCGAGTGCACTTTGACTCCTCTTTGTCTATCATTTGTCCATGTGACTAGTGTCAGGTCCATGTTGTAGTTGTCTTTGTATGTCGGATAAACACTGCAGCAAGAGTGCATTAATTTTCATTTGCTTCTCTTTCTCTTTTATCAAACTCTCGTTGTCGACCTTGTAGCTTTGTAGTTCGACCATGAGACTCCTCATGGTCTCATCTAGATCTGGAGGGGTCTCTACCGCCCTCCTTTCGTCAGTCTCTTCATCTCTATTGTGGGAGCCATCCCCCACTTCATGGCACATCACCATTCTATACGTTTGCAGTTTCCCATGATTGATCATCCTCTTGTGTGCAGAAAAAACACTTGTTTTTAGCCAACATTATATTCATTCATAACCAGCACCTAATTCACATTTCTTAAATACCTACACACATAGCAGTAATGCATACAAACAAAACTGTAAGTTGTCATTGTTTCTATAATAAGGGCTTAACCAGCCTTTTTAGGAAGGGAGTAAGGTAAAATGTTTCCTTTTAATGTGCTCGTCCATAATCCCAAACAGGCCGAGTGTTGTAACCATGCTCTGATACCAATTTGTAACACCCCCACGCTTTGTGCGAGAACTAAATAAAATTTCTCATTCACGAGCCGGATTAGCTCTTCGATTTCCTGCTGAAATCCCTCTATTTGATCCACATGCCCTATTGAAACCCCACTAGCACGAACATGCACAAGGAACGGGATTCACCTATGCAACCATAGGTTGTGACCGCACGCCTATAAAATGGTGTTTCACATTTCAGGACTTCGGAACTTCTACATGTGAGTCAATCCTAACTCTTGTTTCCCCGAATCCCTGACCTTCGGTTTCTCTCCAAGGCTAGATATATGGTAGTGCATTATCCCCTCGATCGATGGCTATAATCGTGTCGTGATTTCATGTATCGAGATAATGAACATGAGCCAGCTCTGACTCTCCACTCCCCGAAATCTCGATCTCCATTAGCTCCTCCCTTAATCTTCCACCCATACGATCGGTCGCCATGACCTGGGGATTATTCTCCAAACTCATTGGGACTTCACGTTTTGCGAAGTTGGAACACAACCCAACGCCTATCTTTATAAATCCCAATCCCCAAACTCCTGATATCCCCTCGCCAAAATCAACTATCATGGCTCTCCTGTGCTCTGACGGTTCAGATCAAATCACGAGTTTGGGTCTCGTGAGTTCAAAAAAATCTACCCTTTGACTTCTTTCAGTTGCGAGTCAACGAAATGTTGATCTCTCGACACATGTCTTCTTATGATGGATAGTCAAGGAGATTCCCAATAGATCCTTGGATCTACGGTCCATATTTCATCGCTACTTGCAATACTAAAGGAGTTGAGGCATTAATGCCTATGCTCCCTCTTCAAATGTAATGGTCGTGATAGACCTCGAATCCTTCCCAAAGGATCTCGTCCGTTCGTCTCCCAAATGAAAGGATATTCCCTTTCGTTATTTGAACTCACTATCCTTTCTGAACTTGGGCAATGAAATTCAACCTCTCAGAGCTTTGAGCTTCCACAACTCTGAAACCTTCGAAAACTAACTCCTTCTTGCATAGGGTTTCCAGACCCAGGTCACCTGAACCTTCAGATGATTCTTGGGAAAATTATCCCTACTCTTAGTCGGGTTTCTGGATAAGGGCTTGGGTGTGTTTCAAATTCCCTAGGCTACTGACCTAAATGAAGTTCCTTCCTAACTAACCAAGTTAGGAGCTATGACACCAGGGCAAGGTAAAATCCTGGGTTTAACGTAGTGGTAGCCATACCAAGGAGCTTACTTTGACTCTGAGATATGATGCAATTCCCTAGGGAAGGTGCTTTCGAGGAATTAAATTAGAACATCACAAGAATCAAGCAGATGGGATGATTCTCATTGGAATGGACTCATGCTTTGGACTTAATCATTTTATATAGAAACCAACTATGGCATATAAGTATACACATGCATCCATTACTTCCAATCTAAAACACCATTCAATCATTCCATACATAAACCATTTATGGGCGTATAAACATGAGCATGTATCCATGATATTCAATTCAAAATACAAGGCATAAAACACATATCAGAACCACAAGGTGTGATGCAACTACTGAGAGGGGTGATAATTTCCACCCAACCATAGGCTCAATCACTCCTAATGGATTTATCACTAGCCACCCCCTAGCTTAGGCCATGATGCTTTGAGATTCAATCTCTTACTTCCAGCTCAACAGAATTTAGGGATGAAGGTTACTCTCCTTCTCCCTATACAAGAATAGACAAGGATGAAGGTTACTATCCTTCTCCTAACTCAGTCTCTCTTCTCTATGATCCCAAATCACTTTTCGCTTGCAATCCTTCCTTAGACTCGAGAGTTTCCACTCTCATCCCTGCATTCTTCGTCGGTCCTCTCTACCCACACCACACTTCCTTTCTTTCCTTCCTCAACAATATTGCGTGTGGATCGAATTCCCAGTCCGTGGTCAAGTCTGAAAGCCTTACAGATTGCTGGTCTGCCCCATCCCCTCATTAACTTTTGAGGAGGTCTTCCCACCTACCATCCTGATTGTAATTCATTTCGGGTTAGAGGGTTGTTCTGATATTAAGCAATTAAAACCATCATAGTACTGGCTCAGTGGAAGTTAACGCAACCACTCCGGGGCCCTTCCACCACCTTTTCATTGGAAATAATGGTCTCTTTTATCACATCCCCTTCCCAGTAGTCATGCAACACATATCCATAAAAAAATTACATTCATTAACCTTTTATACAAAGGTCCATCAAATCAAACATTCACACCTTTGAGTTTTCCATAGTTCTCTGGCCAATATAGTTTTATTTACAGACTGGGGGAAACAGGGTGTTACAACATCTATCAAAGAGTGGGAAAACCATCCAAGAGTGATGAAATGAATTGGAATTCACATGTTATGCTGCAAGGATTTGATAAATGGGCTATAGAATTTGTAAGGACAATCAATCCACAAGCAAGAATATCAGGGGAAAGGTAGATAATCACTGTGACATAGTGTTGGCATAGGGGCAGACCCAAGGTTCAATGCTTCAACAATGCACCAACAAAACCCTAACTATCAATCATTTCGGTAACACCTATGAAGAAGATGAAGTCTCACCCAAGGTAGAGGCAGGGGGGGTTTCAGGACTCAAGTGTTTACAACCAAGCTAGGACACAGATCTGTGATTACAATACTTAGCCAACAATATGCATTAGATTATGAACCTCATTTACATCACAGACTTAACCCTTATTATAGAGCAGTGCAGTAATAACCAAGATCTAACACTTCCAATCACTTAGCACACAACATTAACTCATATCTAGCATTCATTCACATCATTAATAACTAATATACACTATCATATGTATTCATTATACATAACATCAACAACACTAAGAAAATAATCACATAAACAACATCGCACAAAGCATATCAAGACACAGGATATACGTGGTTCACCCCAGTGTGGGGATACATCCACCAACTTCTTCTTCTTTATTAGTCTTCGATCTCTTTACATTCATCTGCTCCTATTCACAAATCCATAGAGCCCTACTCCGCAATGGACACGTGATCTATGCACCGCGCACTAGATCCACCTTCCTCAGAATCAGGTCAAGGCATAGAGCCAACTACTCAATAGCACAAAGCCTTACTTTACACAACTAGATCACACAAAGAAACTTACAATCCCTTGCACTAAGCCAAACATGCTATGCACATATCCAATACTGAATCTAGATCTACTTCTCACATCACTTAGCTACTTATTTATACATTTACACAAAGGCATAAAACATGGGTAAACCCATGGGCCGACATCCCATACCTGTTACATGAACCCTAAAAACCCTTTGTTGGGTCCACAAGCCTGAAAAATAAGCGAGATCCCATGATCTCCACTCCACCTGGGTGCTCAATCTTCGACCAACCTGTCGAATTCCCAAAAGTGGTCAAACATGACCAATGTTTTCACAAAACTTGGTCAATGGCCAACAAGCCCCCAACACTCACCTATGACTCATCCTAAGTCACTCAAATCCGGGTAGGGATGCTTCGAAGGTCTCAAGCTTATCTCAATCTGCCTTGACTTGCTACTTCGCTAGAACTCCTTCTCGGTGAACTCCTAAATCACTTTCTCAATAACAAGCCCTTCCAGGCATTGTTCCACTGTCGCAACCAGTTGGTCTAGCTGTGAGCCTTAACCTTCGATATCTTCAAAAATCAGGCAGGCTTCATCCTACACCGGCTGGAGTCTTTGTGTCACCTCCATGACTTTTCTATGGATGGAAGTAACTTGTTTTTGGACTGCACGTTGTTCCTTTGATCGCTTCATTTTCTCAACTGTAGTAAGCAACTTCATCTATGCTTGCACGGTGGATGCTTGCTGCTTTGCCTCCTGGAGTTGTGCTTCCAATTTCTTCAGATATGGATCTTTTGCATGACACTCATAGGTCTGCACACTTCGATCACTCAGTTGCTTACACTATGAGGTGAGTCCCATGATTCTTTCTACTACATTCCTGACAGCTTCTTCCCTCTGATCACACACTTCTTGTGGAGTGATTGAAACTACTTGCATCTCTAGCTCCATTACCCTTTCTTGAAGCTACTAAATGGCCTCAGCAAGCTTCCACACTTGTATCTCAGTTGACTCTTCTTTCTTCTATGCCAAGCCCGACATAGAGCGAAGTTCTTTAGTTACTGCCTCTTTGATTGCAATCTTCTCTGCGAGCAGTTGGTCTTTTTCTTCATGTTTCTTCACATTGTTCTACTCGAACTTTGCCTGAATTTCATTTTTCTCCTTCTACGCAAATCAAATTTGCTCTAGGACCTCCTCCTTTTCTTGCTTCAAGGAATCTGTGGCCTGCTCCTTTTCTTCTTGGACTTGATGAATTCAAGCCTCTGTTACATCTGCTAATATTAATAATTAGGTGGGTTCATCCCCAAATTCTACAATTTCCGCTAAAGAAGGCACAGTAGGTACTGCGCGGCTTGAATAAATAGCTTATTTTATGTCCTTGAGATCCTTCTCTATTTTGTTATACAATGTTTCTTGATTTGCTTCATGTCTCTACAGGATATCCTCTTAAGCGTCTTCTACGACAGCGATGATGAGATCGACATCATCCACTGTGAGCACATTCTTCAACTGAGGTTTATTGGCTCGGGTCTTCTTCTGTGATGAGGGTTTCTGTGGAGAAACCTTCCTTTTCTTCAATGTTTCAGCCTTAGTAGGGGGTTCCTTTGGCAGTGTAAATTCACCTTTTTCTTTCTTTTCTCCTTCTTCCCCTCCTTCTTCTTGGTTCACTTCATCTCCTCCTCCTCCTGCAGGTGAGTCAGGCCTACTTTCCTCTGAGGCATTGTCCTCCTTATCAATTTCTTTGTTTTTCACTTCCTCCTTTTCCTTCGCGCTAGTTTATCCATCATGTTCAACTTGGCTGACCAAGGGGATTCCTATGATGTCGGGATCAGAGATATCTGCATCTTCCACCGGTACAAGGAACTTTTTTGACCATTCTTTGATGATCTCCTCCATGTCTTCGTCAGCCAGCATGTAATAATACTGCAACTCCTCCTTACTTTCATCCCTGCGCATAGTGATATAAATGAAGTGTTGATCTGCATGGAACTTCACTAGCATCCTGTACTAATGCAAAGTGTTCAAGGTCATTCATGGAAATGCCTCAATGGCACACTTCAGCTATAGGTAGTAAGCATGGAACACCATGTTTGATTGCCACTTCTTCTCCATATTGTTTGTGTACCACAAGGTGGAGAAACTTGCGGCCAACGACTCTAATGGCTCAAATTATGGCATTTTCCAAGTGACAAATACAATCAATAGAAGTAGCCAACTAAAATGAAACTCATATCCCTAATCTTGTGCTTTGTGACAGTCCTTCTCCAACTCGTTGACAAGGTAGCTCACCCAGTTCATTTGCATTTCTTCGACGCACTTCCCTACGAGGTCTACTAAAAATCTAGTGACCTGCGTTGGATGATTCTATCTGACAAGATTACCATCTATAAGCTAAAAATATAGGTGCATTATGCCATCTTGGATGGATCCTACTTTATAGCCTCACTTTCCCTTCTCTACATAGCTATAGTCTTCCTTTATGCGTTGCGCCAGGGAGAGATCTCCAGCCTTCCCTGGGTAGAATTGTTGAGGGTCTGGTCCCTGCATGCTCAGTCCCATGATGAGGTGGATCAGTGTCAGATCCATAGTGACACACCTATCGATCCAAAGATACCCTCCATGGTAGCATGACAGAATAAGTTTAACGTAAGTGTTAACCTCCTGATGTCGACCGAAGTGGGGGATCTTCATTACATTCAATATCGTTGATTGCGTGAGCTCCTTTATCCATGGTTGGGAGAATATGCACTACTTCTTACCAGTCATCTTCATCAAATATCGATGCGGCATGAGAATCGTGTAGTTCTTCCAGTCTCTGAGGTTGAAGTCGTTGTTCTTTAGAGCTAGAATATGTTCTAACTGGGGTCCAACTATGCGTATCCCCTTCGAGAGGTACGCAGTGATCAACGTGTATTCAAAATTCCATGGGATGTTGTCGTGGTTAACCATGCTAGCCAGAGGAGGGATGTAGTTCAACAAGACTGACAAGATCTTCTTTACGTTATCCATATCGTCGCAATGCTTGCTTCGCTTCTCAGCAGTGCGGCCAGAATTTCGTACAGTCAATGGGGATGCTTGCAATCTGCCAATCAATGATGCCTGTATTCCTATAGACATGAACCTCTCAGTCATGAGGTCTACAAGTATTTCCTCCATAGACTTCTCTATTTTTCTACGTTCTCTTGACATGCACACTCATAATCAAATAACTCGGGTAGGCGAAAAGACAAACGAGGTAATCTGGTCAACGGTGAGGTCTAGAAATCACAACACGATATGCAATCGATTCTTTGTAAGCTCTAATATCTCAATTTGCAAAAATTGGTCTCAGTGCAGTGTCCGCCAGGTCAAATAAGAAACATCGTAAAGAATTCCTCCAACGGGTAGGAATGTGTCCATCAATGCGCATTCGCCCATTATGGCGCGGTCTCAACGGTTCAATGGCTTTCCAGAAATAACTGTGTTTCTAGCCGTTCTGGAGCATCATTCTAATGGTCGGGGTGCCTCCAACGGTCATATAGCTTAACCATGGCGAAGTCCCATTCTGCATGGTTCTGTTATTCTGGCGAAGTTCAAGTTCTACAGATTTGTCTCCTGCAAAGTCTTTTCTAGAATTTCCCATAGTTTTTCTAACTTGTCTTTCTTCTTACTAAGCTCCCTTGCCTTCTTTCTTGTGATCTAAGTCTCTATATTCCTCTTTCCATTCTTATTCTTATTTGTTCTTAGTGTAGTGACTTCTCCCTACTGATGTTATTTCAAAGGGGTCAAAGATAATACCTCTTTGATTTAGGTCCTAGGTGGACATACTTTCTTCTTGCATGGATAGGTCCTTAAATCCTTCTTGCATTCTTTCAAAGTTGACAACTACTTCTCTTTCATTCTATTTCTTCGACTCAACTTCTCATTCTTCAATCAGTCGATCTATTCTTCAAGTTATGAAATCCTTTATTTCTTGATTTTTCTTTTTTTTGGTTTCCTCCTCTGCTTTCCTTCTAATATGATCCTTGTCAATCCAAATCTTTCCTAATAAAAGTGGAAAAGGGGCATTGTTCTCAACAAACCTAATAACTTCAAAGTCTTCTTCTATTGACGTTTCATGAGAAATCATAGGTATATTAGTAACTCTTCCACATAGGGTTATCATCTTTCTTTTAAAGAAGCCTATTCTTCCCAATGAAGGTATCATACCAGGATTTGCCAAAATTTCCCAAGTGATTTCTGGCATAATATTCACACGTGTTTGTTCATCCAATACACAATCTATGTCGAAGTCTTCTATTCTTGTATCTATGCACTATTTTTCTTTCAGGGTCTCTCGTAAACTGATGTCTCTATGATCATCCATTACTTCTTTTAACTGTTTTAACATAGTCTCTGACTCTTTTTCTGTATGATTCTTTAACATATCCTTAGTTTCTTGACCTTATTTATAGTCTTCTTGTCTCATATTCATCTTTTCAACTTTATCAACCATCCTTGGGAAATCCTCAACCTCATGACCAACATCTTTACAACAAAGACAAAGAGGGCCTATACTAGGGCATTCTTTAGCAAGATGTCCTGGTCTTCTGCAATTATAACACAATGTCAATCCTCTCTTTCTTTTAAACAATCCCCAGCCTTTCCTGTACTGTGCACTGGGATCACATTGATGGACCTGTATTCTGCAAAAATTCCTTCTAGCTTCCTGCATCCACTTATTCGTCCAAAAATTCTTTCTATGCATAGGAATAACATATCTTTCTCTATTTCTATTAGATTTATTCAGATCAAATATTTCTTATAACTATGCCCTAGTTTTCAGATTAGTACAAAATCTATCAAACATACATAGATTCATACTTTCGAAGTAAAAATTTCCACTTATCTTACCTTTACCAGAGCATAAATCTTTAAGATCTTACCTTCTTTCTTTTGTTCTGATTTCTTTCTTAGCACTGAGCTTCACAAGTCAAGTATAATACTACGCACTATAATAACATATCTACGCAAAGAGCTTCCTCTTTTCTTCAATTCCCAACAATCACACTTTCAGGTCCCGACAATGGAACCATTTGTTGGCACAGGGGAAGACCTAGGGTTCAACACTTCAACAACACACCAAAAAAACCCTAAACAATAACCCTTTCAGCAACACTATGAAGCAGATGAAGTCTCACCTGAGGTAGAGGCAAGGGGGGTTGGAGGACTCAATTGTCTACAACCAAGCTGGGACACAGATCTTTGATTACAATACTTAACAGAGAACTTATCCAACAACATGCATTAGATTTTGATCCTCATCTACATTGTAGACTTAACCCTTATTACAGATCAACGCAGTAATAACCAAGATCTAACACTTCCAATCACATAGCACACAATAGTATCTCATATCTACCATTCATTCACATCATTAATAACTAAGCTACACCATCATATGTATTCATTATACATAACATCAACAACACTAAGAAAATAATCACATAAACAACATCGCACAAAGCATATCAAGACATAGGATATGCATGGTTCACCCCAGTGTGGGGATATGTCCACCAAATTCTTCTTCTTTATTAGTCTTCGATCTCTTTACATTCATCTGCTCCTGTGCATAAAGCCACAGATCCCTACTCCGCAGTGGATAGGTGATCTGTGCACCGCGCACTACATCCACCTTCCTCAGAATCAGGTCAAGGCACAGATCCAACTCCTCAATAGCACAAAGCCTTACTTTACACAACTAGATTGCACAAAGCAACTTACAATCCCTTGCACTAATCCAAACATGCTATGTACATAGCCAATACCAAATCTAGATCTACTTCTCACATCACTTAGCTACTTATTTATACATTTACACAAAGGCCTAAAACATGGGTAAACCCATGGGCCGACATCCCATACATGTTACATGAACCCTAAAAACCCTTTGTTGGGTCCACAAGCCTACAAAACAAGCGATATCTTGTGATCTCCTCTCTTCTTGTCGAAGTCCCAAAAGTGGTCAAACACAACCAATGTTTCCACAAAACTTGGTTAAGGGCCAACACATAGTAATTGACAAGATGGGAAAAAGCAACACCAATTACAAACTATACCATGGAGACTGTCGTAAGATTTTTGTTTGAGAATGTAGTCACAAGGTTTGGATGTCCACACATATTACTCAATGATCAAGGCACACACTTTCTAAGTAAGATAATTTCATAATTGACTTAGGATTTTCAAATTCATCATAAGAGGAGTACCCCATATCACCCTTAGGCCAATGGGACAGGGGAATCTTTTAATAAAATATTGGAAAATGATTTGACAAAATAATTCAATGTAGGGAGAGATGATTCAGAATTAATAGTTCCTGAAGTGTTATGGGCTTACAGGACTACAAGTAAAATTTTCACAGGGAAGACACCCTTCAGGTTGGTCTATGGGAAAGAAGCAGTGATGTCAATGGAGTTTATTCTACCTAGCCTGCACATTTGAGAAATCATTGATCTATCAAACTATGGTGAAATAGAGGAGATATTGGTATAGTTAGTACAACTTAAGGAATATCGATTTGTTGCAGGTTTCCATCAGCAATTTTAGAAGGAAAGAGAAAAGGCTTGGCATGATAGACACATTAAATAGAAAATTTTTCTAGGATATTTTGTATTACTCTATGACAACAAGTTTATGCAGCATCGAAGGAAGCTTAGAATGCATTGGTTAGGACCTTATGTGATTCAACATGTAACAAAGATAGGTGTTGCATAGTTGGAAACCCTTAATAGAGAATTCCTTGGAGGAATGGTGAATGGAAGCTAGATGAAACTCTATAGAGACAGTCAACAGTTTGCGCAATAATCTGGGTTGTGCCAGAACATATGTATCATAGTGGTTGTACTATAGTAGGAAGGAAAAGCATATAAAAACAAATAAAAAGTAGAAAAAGCAAGAAAATCAAATAAAAAGTAGAAAAAGAAGGAAAATCAAATAAAAATTAGGTATAGAAAAAAGAAAAAAATATTATAGAGTACAAGGCATTGGAGATTACGCACAAGGAATGGTTATCACAGATCAGAATAGAACTAAGCCAATTCATAAAATAAAGCATAGAAGAAAAATATTGTGAAGAAAATAGATGCAAAAGAAAGAACATTTGCATAGTTTGGTAATGACAAGACCGTTGGAAACATTAACGAACAGAAAAAATGACTACGAAGTGAGAATGACAAGTCATAAAGGCACTGTATAATATTAAATAGTAAAAGATACCAAAGATCACGATAGATTGACAATACTAGGGAGAAATCACATGAAGGATTTGGTAATAAAGATGCATTTATTTAACTATTCATCAACCCCATTGGTGGATTGGACAAGTTATTTAAGGCATGATGATAGATGTACAATTGGAAAGGAGGCACAAAAAAAAACGAAGTTCGTTAAGTGTAATTCATTGTAACTCAAAGTTGCATGCAAGAGAGAGAAAACTAGAGTGAACCAGAGTGAACCTGAGTGCATCGGATCCAAGATACAACTACGATAGAATAGTCACAGAGACAATTAATGAACCTGTTGCACAAGATGAATGGCCTCACAAAAATTTGGAGCGCCATCGACAAAAGTGCGAAAATAGTTAAAATTCCCAACAGTTATACCAGAGGTGGATGAAGTACCAGGAGTTTTGGCTTCAGTTTCATAGGAAAGCTACCATAGAAATTAGATCCCACCTAGGATGGATAACGCGCCACCAATCAACGTACCAATAAATGGGAAATACTTGCTAGTAACATCACCAGTCCCCCCTGGTGTAAGCATTGAAGGAGATATGCTTGACATGGTTGTCGACATCAAGTTCATGGATCATGATATCACCGAAAAGAAAATATTATCAAAGTTGGATAGGGTTTTGGAATGTTGTTCAATATTGAATGGGGGGGGTTGAATTGGTATTTCTTCTTTGTCTCAAATTAAATTAATTCTTTATTAATTTATAACAATTTATCAACAAGAATGTACAAAACTCTGAATTTTAAATCTAACAATCTTAAAAATTATATTTCATTTACAAGTTACAGCTTGAAAGTTGAGACACCAGTCTCTCTTCTTTTGAGCACCAACTCAAGGAGACACCAATCCCCCTATTTTCCAAGCATAAACTTGAGAAAGCACCAACTCCGTGTAGATCAGGATCCAACCTGTAGAGGACTCCAATCCTATTTTTTTCAAGCACCAACTTGAGGAAGCTGCAACTCCATGTTTCAGGCTTCAACCTGTAGGGACTTCAATCCTCCCTTGCTCCTCCCTTCCACCCTCACTTCACATGAATGTTTTACGTTCTTCCTTTGACTATGTCTGTGTTTTGACCTTCTGAATTAGACCAGAGAGACATGTTCCTTCCACCATATTTTTTGGTTTATATAGTCTTTCAATGGTTATAAAATTAGTACCAGTGTGTCTTTTAATAATGTACCATTCCACCTCTTAATTTATTTAATAATAATGTTGTTTTAATAACAAATTTCTTCCTTTATTATTATTATTTTTAAGTAATCAAATGACCTAGGTTTTATCTTCAATATCCTTTTAAATTAATAATTATGTTCTTAATTTGCACTTGTAAGCCAGACACTTTTTCTTGGAGTATTTTCCTATATTGAAATAGACAGGTGCTAATTTATTCACTCCATATGACCAACGTTCGTGACCAATGACTTATTAATATGTATGGAATTATCACTTATCACTCGTGGTATCCCTCTTGGTGGCATGAGTGATTAGAATGGTTTTAGAAACCCGTTATCGGGGTATCCACATTCACAGGATTCTACCACGTGTCTACCATGGTAATTTACAAACCACCTACATGGATTTCAACCTTCTCATTAACCTCTTATCCCTTTGGTGATGTGTGCTACATCTCCACAATAGATCTATCATCCTGATGAACAGTTAGATATGAACCTCCCACGATATTTATTACACCTCAATCCAATAGTTGGGTTTTAATCAAGCATTGAATAAATAATCCTAGATTTATTAGGCACTTTATATAGATTAACAGTTTGGATTTAATCAATCGTTGAGTGGGAGGTTCTCATTTATTTTAAACATGCAATTTTTAATTGGAATTATTTTATGTGGCGGGTTCAAAGACTCGCAAGCTCATATTTCTTCTCGGGTATCATCAAAATGCACTTCCCACTTTCGTTACCTCCATAATGAACCTATAATTAGAAATGTTTTGAGTGATTCTTCTCAGGTTCACACACTTGTGGACTCACAGACTCACATGTATTCTCGAGTGTCATCAAAATGCATGCCTAAATTCTGCTACCTCCATAATGAACCTATACTTACAAAATTTTAAGTGATTCTTCTCGATTTCATAGACTAGAAGATTCACAGACTCACATGTATTTTCGGGTGTCATAGAAATGCACATATATCTTCCACTACCTCCATAATGAACCATACTTAGAAATTTTTAAGTGATTCTTTATATGAGCTTGATCGATAGAATATGATACTTAGAAATTTTTAAGTGATTCTTTATATGAGTCTCATCGATAGAATATGATACTTAGAAATTTTTAAGTGATTATTTATATGAGTCTGGTCGATAGAATATGATACTTAGCCATTTTTTGGGTGTGCAGTGGACTTGTGGAAAAATATCTGAGTCGTCGGATCATGGTTCCATTTTGTTCCAACGATCGTCGATCAATCGACCTTGTTCTTCTCCATTCATTGTCGATTCCTCCATCCGATCATGCTCTTATTTTGATCCAATGATCAACATTTTTTTTCGTTATTTACTATCGATTCATACAATTTTCACACGTATAATGATAAGAGCATTGATCATTATAATAAACGGAGAATAGAGTCTCAGGTATCTTTGAAACATGTTCATTTTGATCTTTATTCATATATAATTATTGTATTTTATTTGAGCACCAGATTTTGATCTTTTTATTTTTTCATTTCCATGAGACAACTTCAGCTTTGCATATCTCATAATAAAAAACCATATTCTCATTCTTCTCATTATTCCATCTTCTTTATCATATTTAATTCTCTTGCAAAGCTCTCTTGCAAATGGTATAGCAGGGTACTTTAACAAATTTATAGTCTTAATGGACTTGTCTAGATGATAAACCCATATTAACCCTTGTTGACATCAATGAAAACATAACACCATGTCCAACATTCTCCCCCTTTGGAATTTATGGCAACAAAGTAAAACATCTTTATTTTAACTGAGTTTTAATGTTTATTCTCCCCCTTTGATATCAATAACAGAAAGGACATTTCTTTGCTCCCCCTGAAGTTTTACTCCCTCTAAGATTATACTTCCCCTTCCCATGTGCTCCTTCTCTAATGGAACTTGTGCAATTAAATTCGATATGGAGATTACCCCCAATTTATGTCTAAGGTATGAAAAAGTACTCCTAGGTAAAGGTTTTGTGATTATATCTACAATATGTTCTTTAGTATCCACATATTTCACTTTAAAAACTTTTTGAGAAACCTGTTCCCTTAAAAAATAAAATTTGAATGGGATATGCTTGGTTTTTGAGTGCATGACAATATGCTTAGAAAGGTTTATGGCACTTGTATTGTCACAGTTAAGAAGAATTGAATGATCATGTTTTACTTGTAATCCTTCTAGTGTAGTAGGAGGCAACAACAATATATTCAAATTCTATTGTAGATAGTGATATGGAGGACTTAGCCATAACACAATATATTTTCCTAGAAAAAATGCACCTCCAATAGTGCTCTTTCTATTATCAATAACTCCTACCCATTCTGCATCAATATATGCAGTTAATGTGAAGTCTTCTATTTTTGGATACCATAAACCAAAATCCAAGGTTCCTTTGAGATATCTAAAAATCATTTTAACTTCTTTCGTATGTGTCTCTTTAGGTCCAGATTGAAATCTGACCACTAATACTACAACTTGCATGATGTCTGGTCTTTTTTGTTGTTGCATATAATAGGCTACCAATCATTGATCTATACACGGTTTGTTCTACTTCTAGTGATTCATCATCTTTGCTAAGTTTGCATCCTCTAATCATAGGAGTGCTCATAGGTTTACAACCTTCCATTTGAAATTTCTTCAACATTTCCTTAATATTTTTGGTTTGAGATATAAATATGCCTTTGTGTGATTGTGACACTTGTAACCCTAGGAAGAATCTCAGTTCACCAAGCATTGACATCTTGAATTGTTTTTGCATTTATGTAGAAAGTTGTTTTCTTATAGGATTTAGATTACTTCCAAAGATGTTATCATCCACATATACTACAACAATAACCATATTCTTATTTTCAATTTTAATGTAAGGATTGTTTTCAGTAGCCCCTCTTTTGTATCCTTTCTACTGTAGATTATTATCAGGTCTTGAAAACCATGCCCTCAGAGCTTGTTTGAGACCATACAATGCTTTCTTTAATTTGCATGCATAATCTTTATTTTCTGATAATATAAATTCTTCAAGTTGTTCTATACAAACTTCTTGCTCTAGATTTCCATTTAAGAATGTTGATTTGACATCCATTTGATATATTTTAAATTTTTTAAAGCATAAAAATGAAAAAAAAAAAACAATTGTATAGCTTCCAATCTGGCCACACGGGAAAATGTTTCCTCAAAGTCCATCCCTTCTACTTATGCATATCATTTTCACTCTAATATTTCTTTATTCCTTATAATTTGACCATCTTCATTAACTTTATTCTTAAAAATCCACTTGGTCCCTACCACATTTTTGTATCTTGGTCTTGGGACAAGTTCCTGGGTCTGATTCTTCTCTATTTTATCATGATATTCATTGATGGCTTTAATCCAATATTCACCTTTGCTAGCTTCTGCAAATTTTTTGGGTTCTATTAGGGAGAGCATTGCTTGCTTAGATTCATATGTTATCCTTCTTGTTTCAACTCCAACACTTGTGTTGCTTATGATTTGACTTTCAGGATGATCTCTTTGTACTCTTCTTGATGGTGCTCTTGATTCTTGTCTTGGTGATGCTTCCTCTTCATTTTCTTCTTCATTTTCTCATTCTTCTTCTTGTATTTCTTCAGTTTCTTATTCACCATCATCATCATCATCTCTTCTTCTTTCATCAACTTGTGAATTGTCTTGAGATTTGATTCTTCTTGATGTTAGATCATCCACCTTTACATTTTAACTTTCCACAATTTTATGCAATCTCAAATTGTAGCATCTGTAGGCCTTTTAATTGGATGAGTAACCAAGAAATATTCCTTAATCTAATCCAAAATCAAATTTTCCTAGATTATCATCATCTCTTTTTATATAGAATTTGCTCCCAAAGACTTTGGAGTGTTTAACTGATGTTGTTCTACCAAACCACAACTCATATGGTGTCTTTTCATAGTTAACTCTAAGATGTTAATTGTTAAATATATTTTTTTTTGTATATACTACTTCTCTCCAATAGATATCTAGGAGTTTGGATTCATTTAACATAGTTTTGGATACTTCTTAGACAATTATATTTTTCCTTTTATCTACTCCATTTTTTTGAGGAGTCCTTGGAGATGAAAAGTGTCTTTTAATTCCATGAGTTTCACAAAAATCATTGTACTCATATGAGGTAAATTCCCCTCCATTGTCTGATCTTAGGAACTTGATTTTGAGATCAGTCTCATTTTCAACATGTTTTTTGAATTTTTTGAATTTTTTGAATGCTTTTGATTTCTCTTTAAGAAAATATACCCAAGTCATTCTTTTATAATCATCAATGAATAAAATGAAGTAATGTTCACCTTGCATGCTTTTAGTTCTTGTTGGTCCATAGAGGTCAGTGTGGAAATGTTTTAATGATTTTGATGTAAAATGTTCTTCTGTCTTGAATCTTACCCTTGTCTACTTTCCATGTTGGCAGTGCCTACAAACATAGTTTGAATGTTTAATAATATTTGGCATATCTCTCACAACTTCATTTTTATTGATTTTTATTAAATTGTCAAAACCTATATGTCCCATTATTTTGTGCCATAGACAAGTTTGGTCTATTTGTCTCATGCAACATTTTTCTTCTTCTTATATGTTTAAGATATAAACATTGCTTGGTGCCCTTGGTGCAAATCCACTAGTTTTCCTAAGTCTTATTTTCTAATTTAACATTTTTGGGAGTCAAATATGAGTATGTGTCCTTGATCACAAGTTTGGTTCACACTGAGGAGATTAGGCTTCAAATTTTCAACTAATAGCACATTTTCTTATTTATCTTTATTATTTCCTAGACTGACTATGTCCTTTCCAAGTATCTTGGCATAGACATTATCTCCAAATGCAACACTTATTTTTTCATTTATTTTTTAGACTGAGGAATTGTCTTGATCTCCAGTCATGTTTTTTGAACATCCACTATCAACATACCACTGACTCCTTTCATATTTAGCATATAAGGCAACCTACCAGTATATTTCCTTTTCTTCCATTTTTTTTTTCTTTGCATGCCTTCTTATGATTTTCTTCTTGAATTTTGGAATTTTTTATGGGAAGATTTGCTAGTCTACAATCCTAGATTTGTGGCCATAATTGTTGCATTTGTGGCATTCAACATTGTAATTTTGCAGTGGAGAGAATGAATTATAGTTTATGTTCTCTTGATTATTATTATTCTTGTTATTCTTATGACCATATATTTGAACATTTTTATGATTGTATTGTCCGTAATCTCTACAATGTAATGCTTTATGCCCAAAATTATTGCAAGAGAAACAATAGCCAAGAAAGAGACATTGATGCCTTTTTGGGGAAGTTCTTCTTGTAGTTGTATTATTTCTATATTCATTTTCTTTTGAAGGGAGAGAAGATTTTTGTTTATTAGAATCAGTCTTTATTTTTCTTTCTTACTTTTTGAAAGATATGTGAAGGAAAGCTGCATAACTTTTTGGATTTTTGTCAGTTTTCTGATATGTAGAGTTAGATATTTTGTTTGACTTATTTTGATCGTAACCTGATCCTGACTTATTGCTTGATGATATTTGACTGCTAAGAATATCATCCAATATTTTTGAACTATTTTCAAATCTTGATTGGTCGTTTCTTCCTCAAGTTCTCTTTTTAGAAAAACGATTTTGCCCTCTATCTTTTCATAGTCTAAATGCTTTTAATTGAGTTGTTTACTTATGACCTTTTCAATTATTTTGGATTCTTGGAGTTGAGTCTTCAAGTCAACAATGATTTGTTTTTATTCCTTGATGGTTATTAAAACTTCCTTTTCTCTCAATTTTTGTTTTTCTTCATGTTCTAATAGTTGTTCTCTTAATGATTTGGTCTTATTTTTTATATTTTTCCAGTTCTTCAAAAGCACTAATAAGTTCTCCTTCAAGGCCTAATTCTCCTTCAACTTCATAATTTTCTTCATTATCATAAACAACATTATTTTGAATTTCTATGCCCATAAAAAAAAGTTATGTCTCATCATGTTCTTGCATGTCAAATGAACTACTATCTTCTTTGAAGTAGAAGTTTTTCTTTTTCTTGTAGAATTTCTTCTTGTTTCCAATTTTTCTCTTCTTAGGTTTATGATTTTGATTTTCTTCATCATCACTCTCTTAACTCTTCCATGTCCTTCATAGATGACTTTAAGTTTGTCCCAAATTTATTTTGTTGATTTACAATGCATCACTTTTACAAATATGGGGTTTGTTAATCCACCCAGAATTGCATTAACAACCCTTGAATTATCATTATGGAGTCTTTTTGCAGTAACATATGAAGGTGCAGTTGTTGGTGCAGTGTAACCATTTACCATGGATATTCAAGCATCACATCCAAGAGCCATAAGATAAATTTTCATCCTTATACTTCAAAATGCATAATCATTTCCTTTGAACAATGGTGCTCTATTGGAGGACATTCCTTCTTGTTGATTCATTGGGTTTTTCAGAATATGCTTTCAAGTGAATAGACTGTGGTGAAGGAAACCTCTTTGATACCAATTGTTGGAATGTTTTTCAATACTGAGAAGGGGGGTTGAATCGATATTGCTTATTTTTTCTCAAATTAAATTAATTCTTTATTAATTTATAACAATTTATCAACAATAATGTACAAAACTATAAATTTTAAATGTAACAATCATAAAAATTATATTTCATTTACAAGTTACAGTTTGTAAGAGACACCAATCTCTCTTCTTTTGAGCACCAACTCAAGGAGACACCAATCCCCTATTTTCCAAGCACCAACTTGAGGAATCACCAACTCCGTGTAGATCATGCTCTAACTTGTAGAGGACTCCAATCCTCTTGTTTTCAAGCACCAACTTGAGGAAGTTGCAACTCCTTGTTTCAGGATTCAACCTATAGAGGAATTCAATCCTCCCTTGATCCTCCCTTCCACCCTCACTTCATGTCAATGTTTCACATTCTTCCTTGGACTCTATCTATGTTTTGATATTTTGAATTAGACCACAGAAACATCTTCCTTCCACCATATTTTTTGGTTTATATAGTCTTTCAACAGTTATAAAATTTGAACCAGTGTGTCTTTTAATAATGTATCATTGCACCTCTTCATTTATTTAATAATAATGTTGTTTTAATAAAAAAAATCTTCCTTTATTATTATTATTTTTAAGTAATTGAATGACCTAGGATTTTTCTTTAATACCCTTTTAAATTAAGAATCATGTTCTTAATTTGCATTGGTAATCCAAACAATTTTTCTTGGAGTATTTTCCTGTATTGAAATAGATAGGTGCTAAGTTATTCACTCCATAGGACCGACGTTTGTGAAGAACAACTTATTAATATGTATGGAATTACCACTTACCACACATGGTATCCCTCTTAGTGTCATGGGTGATGAGAATGGTTTTATAAACCCTCTATTGGGGTATCCATGTTCACAGGATGCTAGCATGTGTCTATCATGGTAATTTACAAACCAACTATGCATATGTCAACCTTTGAATTAACCTCTTCTCCCTTCGGTGATGTGCACTACATCTCCATCGTCGATCTATCGTCCCGATGAACAGTTATATATGAACCTCCCATGATCTTTATTACACCTCGATCTGATGGTTGGGTTTTAATCAGGCGTTGAGTGGACGAACCTAGATTTCCTAGGATATTTAGATAGATCCACAGTTTGGATTTAATCAACCATTGAGTGAAGGAGCCTCATTTATTTCAAACATGGAATTTTTATTCAGAATTATTTTACATGGCAACTTTGCAGACTTATGGACTCACATGTCTCCTCAAGTATCATCAAAATGAACACCCCACTTTTGCTACGTCCATAATGAACCTATACTTAGAAAAAATTTAAGTGATTCTTCTCGGGTTCATGGACTTGTGGACTCACAGACTCACATGTCTTCTCAGGTGTCATAAAAATGAACTCCTAACTTCTTCTACCTTCATAATGAACCTATGCTTAGAAACTTTTAAGTGATTCTTCTCGAGTTTGCGGATTAGCGAACTCACATGTATTCTCAGGTGTCATCAAAATGCATGCCTATCTTCCACTATGTCCATACTAAACCATAATTAGAAATTTTTAAGTGATTATTTATATGAGTATGATCGATAGAGTATGATACTTAGCCATTTTTGGGGGGGTGCACATCGGACTCGTGGAAAAATATCTGAGTCATCTGATCATGGTTCCATTTTGATCCAATGATCATCGATCAATCAACCTCATTCTTCTCCATTCACTGTCAATTCCTCCGTCCGATCATGCTCTCATTTTAATCCAACAATCAACATTGTTCTTTGTTCTTTATTGTTGATTCTTGCAACTTTCACACTTATAATGATCATATTATCAATTATTATAATAAACAGAGAATAGAATCTCGGGTAGATTTGGAACATGTTCCTTTTGATCTTTGTTCATATATAATTACTGCATTTTATTTGAGCACCAGATTTTAATCTTTTTTTTTCATTTATGTGGGACAACTTCAACCTTCTATATCTCAAAATCAAAAACCATCTTCTCAGTCTTATCATTAATCCATCTTCTTCATAAAAGTTAATTCTCTTGCAAAGATATCTTGCAACTAGTATAGCAGGGTACTTTAATAGATTTGTAGTCTGAATGGACTTTTATGTATTATAAACCTATATTAACCATTGTTGACATCAATAACAACATAACACCATGTCCGACACAGGGAAAAATACTTGTGTGATAAGATCATACCGAGCATGGGAGCGATAGTGCTGGAGTGATGTAGGAGCATCACTCCACCTCAGCAAATGTGCCAGCACACCAACACACAGACATGCAATGGAGAAACAGAGAGGCACCGACCCTCCCATTTTTGAAATTTTAAATATGATTCAATACGGATTTTTTGTGTTGTAAGGTTGTAAGAGCTAGGCCATGCCTTTGTATAGGTAGTGGATAGGGTTGCCTTAAATGGTCACTTGTAGCAAGTCTAGATCGTAGTTAGGTTTGGACATTTATTTATGGAATGTAGATGTAGAGGTATGGTGTCATAACTGAGACAATGATGGCACTAAGGCGATGAAGAGGATAAGCTTGTAGAGACCTCATTTTGTAATTAAGAGACTTGAGAGAGAGATCTCGGGGTAGAGAGGTCTTAGAAGAAGCAGAAATCGGGATAGAGTTAGAATAGGAGAAATAAATGAGACTTTGTCGTATTCCATTCTATGTACACATTTGTAAACAGACATTCATCTTAATACAAAGAAAACAATTTTTCCAACACACGATGTGTTTATGAATTATTTGTATTTTGTGAATGTTATATGTGTGTTAATGTGTTCTAGATGTATGATAGGTTTCATCTGCAGTTGGAAGATAAATTTCTTTATCTTTTTTTGAGTTTGAAGTATCATTATGTGTTCTTTAGGATTTGTAAGGAGTGCACAATAGAACATTTGAATTTATGTATCCAGCGTAAGGAATGCACATATAAACTCTGCGGATTCAGGAAAGAACGTGTCAGGAGGGTGCACCAGAGTGATAAGAACTCAAGGAGGAACCTCAAGATTTCTAAATACCTTAGAGGGATCTGTGTAGAGAAGGAACAGAGAGACATATTTACTGAGCACTCTGTAAGGAAGATCTCTGCAGGGTGTGCATCGAGCAAAGAGAATGCTAGGAGGGAGAGAAGAATTTATTTTAAAGAAATCCTTCGGATCTGAGTTTGACGAAATCCCAAAATCGTAAGGAGTGCATGGGAGATCAAAATATTCAAGGAGATCAAGATCATAAGGAATAATGCAAGGAGTTTGTGGGTGATATACCTATTCCAAGTCCTAAATCTCAAAAGAGATAGAATTTTCAAATGCATGGGTGAGACCCAGAGGATGGGATCGTAGGAGAAAGTTCAAAGGTCGAAAACCTTTGAAGATTGATGAAATATTCCAAGTCGCAAGAAGTCAAAATATTAGGAGGAAGAGTGAAAAAAACCATCATATTGGTTGTATGGAGGGACCTGGACTGTTAGATCAATGTCTAGTGACATAAGGAATCACAGAGGAGGAAACATATCTCAAGTGTTGGATCTGAGCACAGAGGATTAGCCACCATCTGATCACGAGAAGGTGTGCAAGCATTAGCATGGTGTATACACAGGGGAGAGGACTCACAAAATTCCCAAAGTCATTTGGGACCATCCATCATTTGAGAGGACACATGGTGGAAATCCATCAAGTTTGGGTGAAGATGCTTCGGGAGGAACGAGCGCACAAAGAAGGTTGAAACACCCAAAGCCTGAAGATTTGAAGAGTCGAGAGTCGTCAATATGCAGAGGGACATGTGTCAACATATCAAAAGCTCTAGGTAAGTTGTAGTGAGGTTTCAGTTGAGAAATGAGATCGTTGAAGCCCGAAGAGCCAAAGAGAAGTTGGATCGTTAGATCTAGGAGGACACGTGGCGAGAGATCCTGAACTCCATGTGAAGTCACTCTGGGAGAACGCAGAGGAGAAGGGTTTGAGATTGTTAAATCCCTAACAGTCGAAGAGGATTATATTCATTGATCTGAGTTGGATAGGTGTCACCCGATCGTGAACTTCAGAGGATTGTACTACAGGGTTTTTTGTGAATAATTGTTTCGGGATATCTTGAAGCACTGAGGGCCGAAGTGGTTAAGAGTCATTGATCCCATAGGGAGCACATGGATCATGGATATATGAAGGGACACATGGAGGATGCATATTCACTTCATTATACATTCGTTGAACAACTGTTGGAATAAGGGAGGAAATGTGTCAAGATATCTAACACTCCGGAGTTTTATGGTTGTTGAGATTTGAAATCACTAAAGGTTGAAGTCTCAGAAATGATGAGAGTCATCGATGAGAAGGTGGAAACATGGTGTCATATATAGAACTCCAAAGAAAAGAGGAGGAGGAAAGGTATGTAGACCCGAAGGAGGATCTCGAACGTTGATCGAGAAGGAGGTCGCAGGATCGTATATATGAGTTGAAAGGTCAAACATCCAAGGTAGAAGTAGGGTAATTGATTCAGTAGGATAGGTGCCAGTAGATCCTTAACTCTAGGAGACAGAAGTAAGGAGGAAAGCGAGGTTTGAGATTTAAAACACCCAAAGTTTGGAATCACAAAGAGATCTGGTCCTTAGATTTGGAGAGGGAATATTTGAACCGCCAATCCAAAGGTACCATCAATATCGGGAGATCGACAGTCCCACAACATTTTGGGGATTGAAGGTGTGCGAGCTTTAACATAAGTCACAAGTTCATGTGATGATTTCATCCAAGGCCACATGCGAAGAAGGAGCTTAGCAAAGGGAGCTTGTGGAGGTTGAGAATCGATATTTCTGAAGGTCGGACACATGGAGGAGATCCTGGCCATAGATTCAAGGATCTAGATGGCAGCAGATCTTCCACTCCGGGAGACTGCCATATAGAGGTGAGAGAAGTTTGAAATTGGAAACTCTCGAAGCACGAAAGGTGAAATCAACGACAGTCATTGATATAGAGGGGAGTTATGTGGCGACAGATCACGGTGATCTGAGATCATGCATAGATGGCAGGAAAGGAGATTTGATAGTAGTAGTTGATCGCGGGGAAGCGTCAAGAGACAGGAGATCGACAGACGGGAAGGATTGTGGGGCCAAAACTTGCACAGAGGATAATTATTCTAGAGTGGGATGCAATTGGAACCACAGTATTCATAAATGGATATGTGGCAGCACGAGGAGGATTGCGGGGTGAAAAGTGGGATGATTTGAAACCACTCTTGTCCACGCCCGTAATCGTGCATTAGCACAAGGACACGACCCAGGGTTGTACGAAGGAGGGGCTAACGCCAAAGGTGCTTATGACTGAACTAGTGCTTTGAGAGCACATGGAAATTAGCCCACAGGTCTATCGGGACCTGAACATAGGGAACAAAGGGGCCTATGCATATTTGATTTGGGTTCAATCAAGAGCCCGAAGAGTCAATTCAACTCAGCAGAAGAAAATCCAGAGATCAGGATGTCGGCAGAACCCCAGGAGGGTAGGGGGGATGCATCATGGAGACATAATTGTGGGCAATCAAACTAGAGAAGTTGGGCATACTTAACCTGATGGAGATCCAAAACTTCGTACATAGTCTAGAAATTAATGCATGTGTGAAGGTAGTTCTCAATTTCATCCATGGATGGACATTGTAGCTTGACCCCCCAATGTCAATTGATATTGCGTTAATTGTGTGGATCACAAGGCTCCCAAAATCTAGAGAGGATCTGACCATTTTGTTCAACAAGATAGGAGAGAGATCCCTCACAGAAGAAATGAAGGAAAAGTTCCAGAATTTCAGGGGGAAAGGGTATTGGATGTTAAAAACATCAATGATGATAATGGTAGGTTTTCAACGTAGGTATTGGTCTGCATTTTGCTGTGCAAGTGAAGAAAGGATGAAGTACTAGCTGCAGTAATTGCAGCTGCATAAAAATGTTAGAAAAACAGGACCGCAGAGCAATAAAATAAAACAAATGCAGAAACAAAAAACAGAAGACACACAATACAAGAGAGACACAGATTTACGTGGTTCACCTAGTGTGGGCTACGTCCACCAAAGAAATTTCCAGGTCCTTCCTTTATTATTATCCAGCAAATGAAGGGATACAACCTACAGCAAAACCTGTTGTAACTTCCTCTTCTTTCTCTCATAGTCTCCTCTCTCAGAATACAATATTCACCATCAACCATAGCCACGATACATTTCCCTCATAAAAGAGGGTTGCCTTCTAGGGAAAAAAAACCTAATATAATCTCTATTGTTAGATCTGCAACCTTATAATGAACGGTCCATATTTACAATGAAATTACAATATACTTTTACAAGGCAATTTTTTCTTCGGGGGCTTCGTCACTGGGGGCCTGCTTGCCCCCGGACCCCCCGAACCCCGCAGAGGGGGTACCCCCCCTCTGCACTCCCCCACGTGGAAGAGTGTACATACTTATTGGGTGTAAATACTTCATGGGGTATAAACACGACTGAAAGAAAGGACCTCTGAATCAGGAAGATAATCAGGCTCCACAACCAACAATCTCCCACTTGGAGACTGATCTCAACAACT
>JZKD02S2197595.1:114153-173366 GCA_000966675.3 Picea glauca | reverse complement strand
CCCCGCGTGGAAGAGTGTACATACTTCTGGGGTGTAAATACTTCATGGGGTATAAACACGGCTGAAAGCAAGGACCTCTGAATCAGGAAGATAATTAGGCTCCACAACCAACAAAAAATGCATTGAAGGGGTTCAAATGAACTAGGTCACCTTCTTGGTGAACCAATTTTTGCAAGAGTGTATTGAGGCCCAGGAAAAGGGAACATAATTTCAATTTGCATGGTTATTGATTTTGATTGCGCTGGTCGAATGGAAGGAACTAGGATACTATCAGCGCATGGGGACATCTGATATATGTAATGTGGTTGGGAGGTATTCCAACTTATGGAATACAATGAATAAGAGAAGACAATAGGAAAATAGCATCACATTTTTTGTATACTTGGGAAATATCAAGTATCTAGTCGAACACACATTGTGCATATCAGACGAGACGGTGGAAACATATAAGGAAATCGTGCATTTCAAAGCAGGCATGCACCACATGTATGTGTAGGAAAATAAGGACCTAGCACACCATTGGTTTCCAACCAACTATAGGTTGACATCTAAATACATATGACTAATTGTGAATGATTGGGAATATGGTTGGAAAACCCCAGCAGAGAAAATGGGGCACCCAAAAGACGAAGAAGAGCAGGATAAGAGTGATGAATAACTAGATGAGGAGTGGGGGAATGACAAGAACAATGGAGCATGAGATATGGATGACCCATCAACATTACAATTTCAACAAACATTCCCCACAACAGGAGAAAAATAGAAGTATAAGGGGAAGGAACCAACGGGAGGGGCACACAAGAAGGTTAAAGCGCACAAGGAATTCCTGGTTTATACTTTAACCAATGATGATATGGACCACATAGGATACCAAGTATGGGACGCCATAGAGGAAATCACGGAGGAAGTAATGAAGAAATGAGAAGAGAATCAATAGAGAGTGCAGGATCAGTTGGCCTCCAACATCTCTTAGAGGTTGCTAGCATAACAAGAGAGAACATGACTGAGTGGGGACCATCCATTATTCTAGGGAAGGAAGCAGAGAGTGTGCATACAGTCTTGACCCAGTTAGCATTTCGGCACAAAAAACTCCAAATTGATACATACGCACTTGAATTTTCAATGTTAGAGTTATAAGAACAGGTGAACGCACTAGGATAATTTAACATAGTGGTATCGAGGATGTCGATACAAATATCACAATACTTGCAAATGGGCATGTTACAAGAGATTAAGAGCAAAGGTGATGAAACACACTAGGAGATGATGAAAATGATAGATGAAAGAGCCCACTTACAACAAAAATATGATGCTATGCTCCAATAGAAGAAGGAAGTTGAAGGCCAAGTGGAAGAAGTAATGAAAGACAATAACAAGGTTGAGGAAAAGGTAAATAAATCCCTCAAGAAAAAGGATGAAGTGAAATTATGGCACAGAAAACATAGGCAATTGTCCAGAAATTATACAAGGCCATTTCGAAAGTCTCGATAGTAGTTGAGGCTATAATGGAAGAACAAGTATTGAAGATAAGTGAACTCGTCAAAGGCTTCTGATTGTATATATAAGACCTACAATTGCATAGTAAACAAGACACACCACTAGAAGTCAGAGAAGGAAGAGAGAGAATGACGATGACATAAGTCGCTAACATTAAGAATATAGAAGAAGAGTGCGCAAAACTCTGAGAGGAGAGTGAAAATATATGGACAGACTTAGTGGAAGATATGGAGATGAAGGATGTAGATTCCAAGTTAATATAAGAACAATAAAATGCCCAGGAAGCGTCAGAAAGGATCACTACACTTCCACCAGTTGAACTTATGATAATGATTTTGGCACAGAGGAAATCATACGTGGAAGTGGAACACATGAGGGATCAACAAAATATCCTTCAACAACGTTTAGGACCACTGCGGGAAGAAGCAATGAGGGTGATCGGTGAACTGACCACTACATAGGGTAAGGTAAAACAAAAAGCCTATGAAGTAGAAGAGAAACTTACAACCTTGATAGTGCAGGGGCAGAAAATATCATAGAAACAGAGGTAGCGATGCTTAAAGAAGTGGAGGTAGTAAAGGCAGCCTCCCAAAAGTTCATTGAGGCATGAAGGAGAATGAAACATGCCTTAGTGGCTCGGGACAAGAGAAAGGTGAGTGTTGGGGGCCTGTTGGAAAGGAAATTTTGGGATACAATTTTAGTAAAAATCCTAAGTATAGAGGAAGTGTACAGAGGAGGTGCATATAAGAAGAAGGAAGACTAGGGAGTGCGTAGTTGGGACACATTCAAGAGGATACTTCTTAGAAAGAGATAAGAATAAAGAAGCTAGAAGAATAAAGTAGAGAATAAAGCAGGACAAGAAAGTGGGAGAAAAGGAAGGACAACAGCTTGACATGATAAATATAGAAGGACACAGAAAAGTAGGAAGAACAATAAGTCAAAGTGAAAAAGAAACATGTAGAGAGAAAAGCAGGTGAAAGCGGCCCAAACATCCAATTAACTGGAGTATTCATGCATTGTAATAGGGTTTTGGGATGAACAAAGTAGGGTTTTAATCCCTATAATGTATGTATAAATAAGTAATGGGTTGGGAGAATAGGATTTCTCCTCCATGTGGTTATTCTTGAGAAGTATTTTGGAGTATGTTGCAAGCCACCAAGAGCTCATGTCTATAAGAAGGTTGATAGGATAGGCTAAGAAGGGAGAGAATCGATGTCTGAATGTAAGAAATGATTCACAGAGAGAGAGAGGCTTGCACTACATAATGACTAGGCTAGGAGAGATAAAGATAACCATGATATATTTTTGTAAGCATAGTGCACAAGCCTGAAGCAATTACTAACTGTATAATAAAGAAGTCAGTTGTTGTTGATGTAGCTCGAAGTTGGGTGAACCACGTTAAATATTATGTTAATTGTCTTTTGTGTGATTGTTCATGGATTATGTTGGATGTTTATTAGAGTAGATTTGGTTGATGCATAATCATTGCACAATAATCATGATTGTTAATGTAATGGGTTATGTTGTAATCGATAATATAATGATAATATGAACCTGAACTCTCTAAGTAGTTATCGAAGGAAAAAGACGGATTTATGTGCATAGAACTAATAAGTGAGAATGAATAGATTGGTCACCTTACATTCCCTCACTACTACAAAAACCTAGTTCTTTCAATCCCAATAGATACCTTGGTGTTGTGGCCCACCTCCCACAATGACCCATTTTTCTTTTTAATTTTTATGGGTCCCTCTTTTTGTGCCTATTTTTTTCCTACAAGTCATACATTATTGCTTCACTAAATAAATACTAGTTTAAGTCGAGACCGACTCAGAACAAGCCTCACACCATCTTTATTCTGATATAAAACTTTCCAATGTTCTCATAGGAAAGAGGTTTGTCAAAATAATATCCATCGAAGTATTTCACTCCACACATCACCCATAACTTTGATCATCACACTATGATAGCTTTGACGCATCCACCTCACTCCTTATGTGGCATCCCATGGATTAATAGATTTAAACTCAACCTATCTCTACCCCTCAAGTCAGCACGACCTGTCCAATAGCCACCTCCCCAAATGGAATCCTCATATTGGACCCTTGCATTCCTTGTTTATCAATCTTCAATAAGTTTCCTTTCATTTATTTCGAGACTTGTCACTATTCCCAAGGTATCGAAGGAATATTGCTTTGATACCATTCTTGTCGGAGTCCATTTCATTTCCTATCCTATCAAGCTCTAAAAATATAAATCCAATAGCCTTTTCAAGCCCTCCCACATGCATGTTGGGCACATTCTATCAGGATTAAAGAATATTATTTCAATACCACTTCCATCAGAGTTCGAACATTTCCTCATTCTTAAAACTCTGATGGATTTTCTATGAAATCTTACAAATAGTACACTCGATACACCCTTCTAGAAAACTGGATATTCTTGTGATACCTTTTCTTCCAGGTTCAGTTTGAACCTCACACTGGCGACCTCCAACGCCAAGACTCCAACAGGTCCCACCTCCCCCACAATGTTGCATACATGTCAGGTTGGCATGGATTTCTATAGATAAGAGAATATTTTGTCGATACCCCTCCCATCATAGCTCGAATTAATATGTGATCCTTCTCTCTCCAAATGCATGACTTTGATAATGGTCTTCTTTTTAAACTCAACTTTTTGCCACCTTTGATACATGAATATGGCCATTTGTCACCCCCTTAATGAGTATTAATGACAAATATTAAAGCCAAATCTAGAAACGATCCTCATACACACCCGATTTATGGGGCATTTGCATTTTTTTAATGCGAGTTATGAGATATAAACCCCCCTCGTCGGAGATATATTACATTGTAAGTTTGTGAAGCACTAATTATGTCTTGATTTTTTACTGAGTTCTACTGCACAACTACTATAGTCGCTTAATCACAGGTAGCCATTTTTTTTCGTTTAAATATTTTTTGTTGTTACAGTTGGCACGTTGTGTTTATTAAGTTGATACTCATTTCAACTTGCTAATATAGGACCAATTGATAATCAATCATAGCAATCTAGAATCCCAAAATACCAAATGGATCGATGTACTTCCAATCAGCTGCAGGACCTAAACCATCGTCTCGACCAGTTGAGGCATTGGTGACGGATACTAATCACCACACTAGTGAATACCACTTTGATGGTTACGAATAAATCTACAGGATCTTTAATTATGCAGATTTCCCTATGGATTATGAGAATTTGGAAGTTTACCAAAATATCCTAAGAAGTGGCATCCATCTAGTAGTTTCCCAACCACCACTTTTCCCATACAACGAGGCATCACAATGGTGCCTCAAATAATTTGATGCCCAACAATGACCATCGTGAGAAAACAAGGGAAGCAAGTAGCATCCCTAAGACCTGAAGACATCGGCTCCAGATATCATCTTCCCACTCCCACATGCTCTCTAAATGAACCATTCTTAAAAGGGTTTTCCCAAGTGATCAAAGTACCAATGAATAAAATGAAACATCGGTGGGTTGACAAAGACGAAACCCTCAAACAAGGCTAGAAATTAGTTCTTACTCACAAGATCAAGACTCCCTACAAATTGTTGGTAGTCATGCTCTGTTGACTATGTGGAGAGGAAAATACCACACATTTTCAAATAGATTGGCTGCCATTGGCACACACCATCGTCAGGAAGAGTAAATTATTCAACTGGGAAAACATCCTAGTTTTCAAAATATGTCTACATGCGAAGAATCTCCCAGGTATGAAGAAACTCTTTTTTTATATGTCTTCCTACATGATCGATGCCATCTGCTCCTATGTACAGGTTTTTGACTTGACGTGGAACTGGGATCGTAACCAACCCCCCATCCATGTATACTTCTCTCATTTATGGAGTGTTAATTACAAAAAACACTTTTATGACATATGCAACCTATTTCTAGCCCCCCCGCACTCCATTCTATTTGGTTTTCCTAGACACAAAATCTCCTTCGAAGCCAGGAATGGGATGAAAAGAATATCCAACAGGTTTTTCTATAAATGTTATTCATATATCAAGGTGTATGGGACCACTGGAGCCTCACACCTTTTACCATACTTTGTCCCAGACCATTTGTTGATGAGGGAAATTTCATACCAAACCATGGGATCAAGGGTTAATGCACTATTGCAAATCAACAACAAAACACTTTGGCTAATTTTTCTTATCCACGTCGGAAGTTACATTATTTCCAATAGACAACATGCAAGGAAAGAAGAAGAGTCCCTAAAAGAGTTAATCATATGCCTAGGAGATCCCAAAGACATGATCCTCATGAGCTGGCAAGCATCCATGTCAGGTATGTTGGTCTCACCAATTCCAATATCCATGTGGTCGATTTTGAAGAGGACACGTTTAAGGGAACAATCTCTTATGATGAAGTCCCACATCATTTTCCCCGTGAATATTCCAAGAGGGAGCTTGAACATGAACAAGAAGAGATCAAGAGGGAAACTCTAAACCATTTCCATAGGTTACTTGAACAGAAAAATGACACTGACATCACCAAAGAGCATGTGAAAACCAAGAAGGAAGAAAAACTTGAAAAAAAAGGCTCCAAGTTGAGAAATATTATCAGAAAAAACAAGCTAAGGAGGAAAAGAGTATAAAATAACATGAGTGCATGGTGCAATAGGCTGCTCTCCAAAAGAATAAATAAGAAGAAACCAAAAGGTTGGTTGATGAAGCGGAAGCCAAGAGGCAAGCCAATAAATTAGTTGATGAGGCAGAGGAAAAATTGGTAGTCGACGAAGTTCAAGCTAAGAAGAAGGTGGATGAACTATTGAATCATAATTTAATCCAGAACCCTATCACTCCATCGATGCCCAATATGGGCATTGTGAATGTACCCACTCAATAATACACTCCCATAAGTACCATTACAGAAGATTCCTCTTTCTCCCAAGCCCTGAATTTTGAGGGGATTTGTAGTAGCCTTTGGAGACTACTACTTTGATAACATGACAAGAATTATTGATAAGAGATTGGCCAAGAGGAAAAGAGGAGAATACATGAGGTCAAAATCATCTACAGAGAGGGTATCAGAATGGAAAGTAGGGCCTGATCCTGAAGAAAGCACAGTTCAAGTGGCCTCTACACTCAACGCTTTCACAAGACCAAATGCCTCAGCTGTCCTTGAGGTAACCAATTCCATCAAAACTTTCAAGAACAAATTATTTGAATTGGATATGGAGTTGAAATATATAAAGGAAAATCTCACCATAGATGTCCAGAAAGCTGCAAAATCAATTGAAAGTCTCAATATAGAAAAGATGAACATAGCCCTACAAGCTCAAAGAGACCAGATGAATGCAAAATTATAGAAAAGGATGAAAATAAAATGGGACACCCATAGAAATGAGTTATAGGAGGAAATACAAAAACTCAATACAGCCATAAAAGAGACTAGAGCATCAACATGTAATGTATAATTTATCAAGGCACATGCACTAGCATTGAGTAAATAACTCACGACAGGAAAGAATGAACTCCTAGATTTTCTAAACAACATACAGACTAAGTGTTGGAACAAGGGAAGACCCAGGGCTCAACGCTTCAATAGTGTGCCAACAAAACCCTAACTACCGACCCTTTCAACAACACCTACGAAGCAGATGAAGTCTCACCCGAGGTAGACGCAGGGGGGGTTGCAGGGCTCAGATTTCTGCAACCTAGATGGGACACAGATCTGTGATTGCAATACCTTAATAGAGCACTTAGCAGTTAACATTCATTAGCATTTAACCCTTATTTACATCACAGATTCAAACCCTAATTATAGATCAGTGCAGTATTCAACAAGATCTAGCACTTCCAAGCACTTAGCACATAGAAACAGATCATATCTAGCATTCATTCACATCACTAGGCACTAAGCTAATGTATCATATGCATCTAACATATATCAATGCACTAAGCATACATAAAATCAATAACATAAAAAATATAATGCACAAAGCAACCACAACACAGGATATATGTGGTTCACCCCAGTGTGGGGCTATGTCCAACAACTCTTCTCTTCCTTATTGTCTTCTTTCAATATTCTACAAGCACAAAGCCATAGGAACCCACTCTGCATAAGACAGGATATTTGCGCGCACCTCACCAGATCCTCCTTCCCTGAGCTAGGTTTAAGCACAAATCTTTCTTACAATCTGCACACAAGCTTCTTACAATCACTTTCACTTAGCTCTGCAAGTTCTTAACACACAATATACACAAAGCCTCTAGCTTTTCACTAAGTTGGTTCCACTAGATTTCTCCACTTAGCACATTGGCCTCTTCTTACATCGCCTAGCTATCTATTTATACATTACAAAAGGGCCTAAAAATGGGTAAACCCATGGGCTGAAATCCCATACCCATTACATAAACCCTAAACCCAAAAACTTCCCTAAGAAGAGGTCGAGATCCCGCGATCTCCACTTCGCCTTGCACTCCTCCTTCGACCAACCTGTCGAAGTCCCAAAATTTGTCAAACATGACCAAGGTTATCCAAATCTTGGTCAAGGGCCAACAAGCCCCCAACACTCAAATGTGACTCGTCCCGAGTCAATCTAATCTGGGTAACTCTTCCTCAAATTCCTCGAGCTTGGCTCGAGCTAGTTCAACCTATTGCATCGCTAGAGGCTCCTACTCAAGGAACTCCTGAATGACCTTCTTGGTGATAGGTCCTTCCAATCATTGTTCAACTGAGGTGACTACTTGTTCTAGTTGTGCACCTTGTCCTTCAATCTCCTAAAAAAGTATGCAAGTTGCATCCTGCACTGGCTCAAGTCACTGGGTTACTTCCATGACCTTACTCTGAATGGCATGGGCCTTTTACTGAACCATGCGTTTTTCCTGGGCTCTTTTCATCCTCTCGACCGGTGATAGTAGCTTCAACTGTGCTTTCACTGTTGTTGCTTGTTGTTTTGCCTCCTAGAGTTGTGACTCCAGTGTCCTGAGCTCAGGTTCCTCTGCAAGGCACTCGTAGGTCTACACACTTTGACTGATGAGCTATTTTCATTCCAAGGCTAATTCCTTGATTCTCTAAACTGCGCTCCTTGTATTTTCCTCTCTTAGATATTGCACTTCCTACATAGTGCTTGGCACTGCTTGTAACTCCAATTCTGTTATTCTTTGTTGGAGTTGTTGAATGGCTTCGGCAAGATTCCCTACTTGTATTTCTATTGGGTTTTCTTCCATATGTTTTAAGCCTGTCATAGAGAGAACTTCTCTAATGACTACTTATTTAAATCAAATCTGCTCTGCGAGCAACTATTCCTTCTCCCTCTGGATCTGTGCTCTATTTTCTGCAAACTTATCTTAGATGTCATATTTTTCATGTTGCGCAACCCGACGTTGTTCTCTGGCTTCTTCTTTTGCTTGATTTAAGGCCTCTATGGCCTATTCCTTTTCCTCCTGGACACAATGAAGGTGAGCTTCGGTCACATCTTCTATTTAGCGGAGCTGGGCAGGTTTGTCTCCCAACTCTTTCCTTTCTGATGACGGGGGCATAGTAGGCACTACGCGGCTGGAGTGGAGGGCTTGTTGTACCCCTTTCATCTCTGATTCAATTCTTTCATACATGGTCTCTTGTTTGGTTTCATTGTGCTGTAAGATATCTTCTAATGTATCTGAGACAGTGATGATGATGAAATATATGTCATCCATCATGATCATAGTCTAAATCTGTGGTTTAGTAGCTTTGGACTTCTTCCGCGATGTAGGTTTCGTGGGGGAAACCTTTATTTTCTTGGAGGTCTCAGCTTCATCATTAAGGTCCCTAGGCAGTGTGACTTCACCTTGTTTATGCTCATCTTCTTCTCCTTTGTCTTCTTCTTTGTCTACTTTTTCATTACCTCCCCCTCTAGGTGAGTCTCAAGCAGTCTCTTCTGATACATTTTTCATCTTATGTACCTCTTCCTTTTTCTTCCTTTTTCTATTGCTGGGTGCATCATACTCTTTGCAAGTGACCAAAGGACTTCTAATTAGGTTGGGGTCAGACAATTCTTCCTGGTTGACTGGTACAAGGAGATCTGTAGGCCACTCCTTAGTTATTTCTTCCATGTCCTCCTCAGTGAGCTTGTAGTAAGATTGGAGCTCTTCTTTATGTTCGTCTCCTCATGCAGTGATATAAATAAAATTTCTAACTACGTGGAACTTCACAAATGGTATGAACCTATGCAAGGTATTCGGTGTCATGTGAGGGGAAGAATCAATATCCCTCTTCAACTACAGGTAATAGGTGTGGAAACCCACGTTTGACTGCCATTGTTTATCCATGTCACTCAAATACCAGAGCGTGGTGAACTTCGCAGCTAAGGGTTCTGATGGCTCAATCTCAGGGAAGGTCACACCTTTTGGCATCTCCCAAGCAATGAAGGTGATGAGGATCAACAGCCAACTAAAATGGAACTCATAGCCCTGATCCTGAGCTTCCTGACAGTCTTTCTCTAACTTATTGACGAGGAAGCTTGCCTAGTTCATTTGTATCCCTTCCATGCATTTTCCTGTGAGGTCAACGATAAACCCCATGACCTACGTAGGTTTGTTCTTCCTTACTAGATTACGAGCAATCAACTGACAGGCTAGGCACACTGCACCATTTTGGATGGATGATACCTTGTAGCCTCGCTTCCCCTTTTACACATTGCCATAGGTGTTTTTAATTCTCTGTGCCAGGGCGCGATCTGTAGCCTTCCATGGATAAAATTCTTGTGGGTCTGGTCCTTGCATGCTTAGTCTGGAAATCCTATGGATCAATGTCAGATCGACGGTGATACTCCTATCCAACCATAGGTAACCTCCATGGAAGCACGACAACAGGAGTTTAACGCATGCATTAACCTCCTAGTGCCTTCCAAAGTGGGGTATCTTCATTACGTTCAGGATGGTGGACCTCGCGATGTCCATGGTCCATAGTTGGGGGATGATCTTCAACTTCTTCCCCTTGGTCCTAATCAAATACTTGTGTGGTGTGAGCATTCCATAGTTCTTGTGGTCCCCTAAGTTATAGTCGCTGATCTTCAACGTCAAAATCCTCTCCAACTGTGATCTGACTGCGCATATCCCCTTCGGGAGGTATGCAGTGATGACTGTGTAGTTGAAGTCCCTTGGGACGCTGTCACGACTCACTGTGCCAGCTAGAGGCAGGATGTATTTGGGCAGGATAGATGGGATGAGCTTCACATTCGCTAATTCATCATGATGCTTCGTTTGTTTCTCTTTCGCATGTCAGGATGGTCCAGATCCATGAGAAGTCAATGGGGATGTTTTCAATCCTCTTGTTGACGAGGCTTGGATGCCTGCGGACATCACCTTCTCAGCCATGAGGTATATTAGGATCTCTTCGACAGATTTTTCTACTGTGCTAATTTCGTCCAACATGCACACTCGAGATCTGATATCTCAGGTTGGTGAACAACACACAATGTAACAGAACAGATGGAGAGGTCTCAATAATCACTGTACGAAAGAAACTAATTCTCTGTGGGCTCAAATAATCAAAATTGGAAAAAGTGTTCTCGATGCAATGCTCGACAGAATAAATCAACAACGTCATAACAAACTCTTCCAATGGGCACGAATGCCTCAATCAATATTATTCCATTCATTATGGCATGATCCCAACGGTCTAGTGGTGAATGTTCTGGAAATAACTGCATTTCCAGCCATTCTGGAGTGTCGTTCTAATGATCGGGATGCTTCCAACGGTCATATTGCTTTGTCATGGCGAAGTGTCAATTTACGCTATTCTGATATCCCAGAAAAGTTCAAGTTCTGCAAACCTTCTTTTTGCAGAGTCCTCCCTGGAACTTTCTTGAAATTTTGTAACTTTTCTTTCTTCTTGTTGATCTTTCTGGATTTCTTTCCTGAAATCTGAGTCACTGGTTTCCTCTTTCCATTATCATTCTTATCTCCTCTTGGCATGGTAACTTCACACTGTGGAGGGTTTTTCATAGGGTTCGAGGGTAATACTTCTTCTCTTTCTGGGGTAAGTGCTCTACTCTCCTGTACATACAGGTGTTTCAAGTCTTCATGTGTTATTTCAACTTCGACGTTTAGATATCTTGTCCTTAGTAGCTTTGACTATTCCTTTTGTTCTTTCAGTAAGTGTGTTATTCTCCTAGCCATGAAATATCTTAGTTCTTTCTTTTTATGTTCTAGATCCTCCTCTTCTCGTTTCCTCCGTATTTGATCTTTCTCAATCCAAGTTTTTCCTAGCAAAATTAGCAAATGGGGCATTGTTCTCAACAAATTTAATGATCTCAAATTCTTCTTCTATCAAAGTGACATGAGCACTCATAGGTATCTGGGTAAGTCTTCCACATAGGGTTATTAGATTTCCTCTAAATAATCCTATTCTTCTCAATGAAGGAACCATAGTGGGTTTTCCCAAAATTTCCCAAGTTCTTTCTATCATGATATTCACCCGTGTTTCCTCATCCATGACACAGTCTATGTCAAAGTCTCCTATTCTTGTTTCGATGCATTCCTTCTCTTTTAATATCTCTGATAAGTTGATATCTTTGTGATCGTTTAGGGTTTATTTCATATGTAATAATATAGTCTCTGATTCTTTCTGGGTTTCTATCATATCCTTAGTTTCTTGGCATGTCTCACAGTTTTCTTGTCTCATATTCATCTTTTCAACTTTAGCAATCATTCTAGGGCAATCCAAAACTTCATGTCCAGTAGCCTTACAACAAAGGCAAATAGGACCTCTATCAGGGCATTCCTTAGAAAGATGTATCGGTCTTCTGCAGCTATAACAAAGAGTTAACCCTCTCTTTATCTTGAATGATCCCCAACCTTTCCTATACTGCGCACTAGGATCACAATGGTCGGTCTGCAAAAAATTCTTTCTAGGATCCTGCATCCATTTGTTAGTCCAACAATTATTTCTATGCATAGGAATAACATATCTTTCATTATTTCTATCAGATCTATTCATATCAAATCTTCTTTCTTCTAGTTGTACCATAGTTTTCAGGCTAGGACCAAATCCATTAAACATACCTAGATCCATTCTTTCGAAATAAAAATTTTCACTTATCTTACCTTTATCAAAGCACAAAGATTCAAGATCTTACCTCTTTTCTTCAAATCAGACTTCTCTTCTTAGCACATAGCTTTGCAAGTCAAGTAGAATATTGCGTACTAGGGCAGCAGATCTATGCACATAGCTTTCTCTTTTCTTCAGTTCCTAGCAATCACAGTTTCAAGTCCTGGCAACGAAACCATTTGTTGGCACAGGGGCAGACCAAGGGTTCAACGCTTCAACAACACACCAAAAAAACCCTAACTACCAACCCTTTCAGCAACACCTGCGAAGAAGATGAAGTCTCACCCGAGGTAGAGGCAGGGGAGTTTGCAGGACTCAAATGTATGCAACCTAGCTGAGACACAGATCTATGATTAAAATACCTTAATAGAGCACTTAGTAGTTAACGTTCATTAGCATTTAACCCTTATTTGCATCGCAGATTCAAACCCTAATTACAGAGCAATGCAGTATTCAACAAGATCTAACACTTCCAAGCATTTATCACATAGAAACAGATCAGATCTAACATTCATTCACATCACTAGGCAATAAGCTACTATATCATATGCATCTAACATATATCATTGCACTAAACATACATTACATCAATAACATAAAAACTATAATGCACAAAGCAACCACGACACAGGATATACGTGGTTCACCACAGTGTGGGGCTACATCCACCAACTCTTCTTTTATGTATTGTCTTCTTTCAATCTTCTACAAGCATAGAGCCACAAGAACCCACTCCGCATAGGACAGGAGATCTGCGTGCACCTCGCTAGATCCTCCTTCCCCAAGCTAGGTTTAAGAACAAAGCCTTCTTACAATCTACACACAATCTTCTTGCAATCACTTTCACTTAGCTCTGCAAGTTCTTAGCACACAGTATGCACAAAGCCTCTAGCTTCGCACTAAGCCAGTTCCAGTAGATTTCTCCACTTAGCACACTGGCCTCTTCTTGTATTGCCTAGCTATCTATTTATACATTACAAAAGGTATTAAACATGGGTAAACCCATGGGCCAACATCCCATACCCATTACATAAACCCTAAACCCAAAAAGTGCCCTAAGAAGGGGTCGAGATCTTGTGATCTCCACTTCTCCTTGCGCTCCACCTTCGACCAGCCTGTCGAAGTCCCAAAATTGGTCAAACGTGACCAAGGTTATCCAAAGATTGATCAAGGGCCAACATTGAGTGAGAAGAACAACTCATTCTACAAATCACATTGGTAGATAAAGGCATCAGGAAGCAAGCAAAGCCTTAGAGGAAATTCTTAGTTGGCAGGATATGCACAAATCCCAACCTACCACACTGTCAGTATATCTTAAGAGAGAAAACATTAGGTTCTAGATGCTCTTTGGAATTTGTATACCTCTCTTCAAGAATGTACATACCACCCAAAGGGTAGTATATCTAACACTTGCGCAAAGCTATGGAGTAGTGAAAATGATCTCGCGGAAGAGGCATGGGTATGACAAATGTAGTACATCGATGAAACAACATCTTCCAGCACCAAAATGACTAAGGTGGAAGATCACAAGAAATCCATCCAAATGGACATTCAGAATCTGTGTCAATTTGAGAGAAAAACAATTGAATAACACATGTTGAGACCCACCCGGCTCACCCAAAAAATTCAATCCTTTGTCAATAACACAGCATAGTAGTTATACCAAGAAGTATCCACCAAAGTTTGCAACAAAGAATCAGTATTGGAAAGATTACAATCATGTAAACTCAAGAGCATATTGAAATATCATTCCCTCTAGAAATAATATCAAGATTAGCTACAAGAACAAGGCAGCTCATGATTACAAATTCCTCAATTCTTCCCAGATGTTACCTTCTTTAATTATTGTAATCTCATTTTGAATTCAGAATATAAGGAGTCTCTTTTTGTAAAATGGCCATGATTTCATGATTGCAAAGATAACGATCATAAATAGTCACTCCTCACTATAAAAAGGAGGATTGTTCATTTGAAAGGGATTTTGGTTTCAGAATGTAGCAAGACAATATTTTTACTACAAGTTAATTTGAACCAAGAGACATTCTAGTTGGAGATTATGGTGTCAATATGTATAAATGTGACTATTCTATTTATACATGTCTATTACTATAGTTAATGAATATATATATATATATATATATATAGTTGAGAATTAGATAGAAACTGAATCCTAGAATAGTAATCATTCATCTTAGCTTAAAATTAGTTAATTAGAATTTTCATTTTTAATTCATCTCAGAACCTTCAGTTCTCACATTCATATTTATTTAGTATATTAGTTAGATCAGTAACCAGGCCAAAATCTTGTGGGAAACACTATTCCAAATGAGAATGGGTCTAATTGGGACCCGCCATTGGGCGTTTTCCCTCATCTGATTGAGAAGGTCATTTATGTCCAGTCAAAATTAATGGCACTAGAAGGAGGGACACAAAATGGAATGGTTGAAAATAGAAGCCCAAACCCTTCTCGTTCTATCCCAAAATTAAGATTTTCCTCAGCAAGTGATTCCCACCAAGTTCACTCCAAACACAATATCCTTCCTTCAGAGTATGTTTTGAATAGGGAAGCTCAGGTTAGTACTCACCACACTTCCGCTCATCCTAAACCTTCATTTTCTTCCCCACAACCTCATGTCCTAACCATCTTGGAGATTGAAACCATATTCAGACACTCAATCAAATGAACAAACCATGCCCTAACTAGACAACTCAATAGGAAGACTGGACAACTAACCTTGGACTACTCACTTCTTGAAAATTAGGAATACCTTCGAAATAAAAACCCCTACTTCACCGACCCAATCTCCTTTCAAGGAAACCATTCAGTTGGAACCCCTGAATATCACGTTCCTGAGGACACTTCTAATTTTTCTGAGACTTCCAAATTTAATATTGAATATTATTTATTAGTCATTGGAGAAGGAGTTAGACCACCCTCACCTCTCGATTCGCCCCCTTACACTCCCATAGACAATTCGGAGGAAAAATCCGAAGAAAGAGACGATTCTAAGAGTGAACCCAAAAATAACCCATATTAGATTATTGTGTATCAACCCCCAAATATGGATGGAGAAAACGCAAACCAAAATCCTTCCCCCTACCATCCCTAGTTGTTAGTTGACGTAGACTCTATACCAGGGGTCCAACATGGCATCCCCCAACACCCTAAGAATTTCCTACGTAAATTCGACCCTGAAAAAAAAGATTCAGTTGAAAACCATGTGAATAAATTCTTGTTGGCTATTAGGTTATAGAGAATTCAACATGAATACATCATCTCCCATTTGTTCCCTCTTAATTTTGAAGAGAAATCTTTGACGTGATATTTCTCTCTAGAATAAGCCTCCATTACAAATTGGATAACTTTTGAAACAGATTTTCTCAAGAATTTTGGGGAAAACAAAACACCAGCCACCTGGGTTCTAGAACTCTTGAGATATGCTTGAATGATCTATGTTAATGCTCGACCTTATCTCAAATATGTACTGGTCATTTTGATTGATTAATTAATGTTTTGGGAAATGGTTCTCCAAACTAAATGCTAGCACATTTTCCATAATTTACTGCTTGAAACTTGGGGAAACTCCTCACAATTTGCAAACTGATCTTTGACTGCTAAAAAATATACAATTGAAGATTTACTATTCTTGGGAATCTCTGACTGTCTTATCTGATCTATTTCCAATGAAACCCTTTGACATTTGGTTATTATAATATTGTTTTTCTATCTAGTGGTCTTTTGCTTAGCCGAAACATTGAAGATATCATGGCATCAAAGTCAAATCATGTTGTGCATCTGGAGGCAGGTAATAAAAAATCAGATTTTCCCAACAAATTGTTTTCGTTGGTGGATTTTGGATGCTTTGCCTCATCAAATACTTATGACAAACCAAGAGTCTTTCCCCCTTTCATTATTTTCATGATGTAGCTTCAAGTGTGAAACAATCATAGATAGGCTTCTTCACACTCTGATTGTTGAGCATATGATATAGGAAATGTAAAAATATTCTCACGATTCCACTTGGAAATGTCTGCTTGCTCATCCATTGGGCCTCTGATATAATCTGTGGTGAAATGGGGAATTACCACGGGGTTTTTCCATGATCCCGAACCAATTTTAACATTCACAGAACTTGGGTTGATGACTACCATATTGGAGCCTTTTTCGACAATCAGTTGTGACGGTACCACCATTTTCAGGTAATCCATCTTGCTGAAGGAGCGAAGTCTCCAGTGACATAATATGGTTCATATGGAGCAATTCTCATAGCCTCATCACCACATATAAAACTTCTAGAAATATGGGCATAACAATTTATTTCATCATCTCCAAAGCCATTGAATTCATCCATGCCTTCGGTTTTATCTTCATTCATATTTACATTAGCTTGGTCATCTGCATCAATTCCCATAACAGGAGAATTTGAATCTTTCTCTTCTCTGCCATGTGTCCATGGAAATATTGTCTCTTCATTCAGATTTGTTTGAGAATTGTAACCATCAAAATGATCCATCTTACGATTTGGACTCTAATCTTGAGCATTGGGTGATGACAACCCTTTGCACTGTGTTCTCATGTTGTTAATAACCACAACTCTTGAACATTCACTCTGTATTATCCATGAAATTGGGCGTTCAACTCTACTCATTCAGGCAATCTCCATGAACACTTAAAACCTTTAATTGAACTATGATTTAGGCTAGCCGATGCTTGTCTTCATGAACACTTGTATACTATGCCTCCTCGTGGCCTGCATTTGGTGCTAAATGTTGGATAAATGTTTATTTGTTTTGACACTTGTGTGTTGTCGATGCATGTAGCACAAACAATTCACCTAGTATCCTGGTAGTTCCATGTGTGCTATCAATTAAAAATTTTTGTTGCCTCGTGCTATGATGTTGCTTCTTAAGGTGTGTGAGTGCTATGACTTGGTATATGGTAGAACCAGAAAAAGCATCCCGATGATGAAGGCCACAACCCTGCTGGTGCATTGTAAGGATGTTGTAGATAACTTGGCTCTCAATCCGAACCGTTCCCACCTGCAAATTGCACAACTGGCTACCATGATTTGATATCAGACATTTGGCATTTGAATACTTGAAAATTTATGTCAACTCGAGTTGTTGTGTTTGGATTTTCATCTAATCATAATACTAACCAGACACCCTTTGTGGCATGATGCATCTCACACCTGGGCATTTTCGGTTTGTTCAATGATTGACAATTGAACTCAGGCTCGAGCGTTCTGTGTTTTTTTTTTTTTTTTATTTAGTGGGAAATATCCCACATGCACAAAGAAACAAATAAAATAGTGCTTTATATTGCCTTTTGGCTCTAACTTGTATTGACGCGTAGTGCACAATTTAGGCTTGAGTGCTCCATTGTGGTTTGGCGCTTGGGTGTTAGGCTTTGACTTGTGTTGTGTGTTTTGGTTGATGCTAACCCATGTTGTGTTGATTGCAGGTGTTCAACAGTTTAGAAGGTTTGGAGATTGGCCCTCGGGCCAATATTTTTGGGCTAAAATAAGTATTAAGCAAATGACCGAAAACCAAAATTTTTCCAGCATTGTTTTAATGAAAATAAACAAGGAAGTCATGAAAACTAGAAGTGTTGCATAAAAGACATGGTTTAAGTAGTGTTCCTTTGTATTTTTTTCCTGGTACTAACATTGGCTTCTTTTGGGGATGGCATACTCCTAGTGAGTTGTTGCTATAGCGGGAAAACCCCCCTATGGACTACACTAGGGTTCAACATGTAGGAAGATATAACCGTCTAAAAGTCTCCTACTCTTTAGACTACCCCGAATATACCCCACATTCATACAAGAAATACAAATTAAAAATATCTGGTAACTCTACCTTAAACTCCACATCTGGTGTCGATCCTTTCAGGTTTGATTGCTCCTTGACTACAAGTCTCCTCCCAAGGCTGAATTGCATTCAAAGAAAGACAAACAAGAAACTACAAATATGTATCTCATATATGCATTAGTGGTTTAGATGTCAGTATAAAACATAAATCAAACATAAATATTGAACACATCATATTGCGGGACAAAAAAATTATTCCTTTTATTAATATCACAAAGTTTACTTACAATGAGATCGACAACTTCTCCTCGAACCTAGTTTGGGCTCCTCTTCACCAAGATTCAATTGTGCTTCCACATATCTTTCTCCTCTCACACTTCTCTCTAGGGAAATGGCATAGGCTTACAATGGAGTAAAAAGGAAAGAATGGACAATTCTTGCTCAAAACTCACAAGGTGGCTACAAATTCTTGGGGCAAGGAGGGGATGTGAAATAGGAAGAGTTTCATTGTTCTTATGCTTCTCTTAGGAATGAAACCCCAAAACCTCATTTTATATGACAAAAGGATGGTTATTCAGTTGGGAGACGGACTATAGGTGGTGGGACAGTTGGAAAACTACCCAATAGCTCGTAATCTCATCAAATTCCTTGCAAGTTTTTAATTTTTGCAACATTTGTGGGTATACGCGGGCTGTAATGGTGTAGCTAGCATACGTACATGAGTTGTTTTGGTGCAGAAATCATGTGTACATGGGAATTAGTGGGGCAGGGCACGTACATATTAAAAAATATGGTTTTTAAGAAAAGTTACTTAGTGATGGCTTAGCAAAAATAGTAAGTAAGAGGGCCAAATGTCAGGTATGCATGTATGATGAAATTTAGGGTTATAATAGCTTCCAAGAACATGCATACCATTGTGCCTTCCTCATATATGTACCTTAAACCTGCATCCTGCAACTACAAACTAATCTTCCCAACATTGGATACTTTCTTCTCTGCAAACATACATCATCTTGTGTTGTGCCTAATCCATGGGCTAGTGGAGTCTTATTACTACAAACTGAAACAAGCTGAAAACTAACAATCTATATGCTCAAAACATGATATTATTCCACCTATCCTACTTCTAACCATTTGTACTACTACCAAATCAAGTAAAGGCATGCATCCAATGAATCTATACAAGTATTTGACTAACTAGTGAAACTCTTGATCTGGTTCTGACAAATAAAGAGACTGATAACATATTAAAGTGAAATTGAAAAGGGAAGCAAAGCCAACCCTTGATAAACAAAAATAATTTGTCATTTGACGTTCTCAAATACACCATATAATCAACAAAAGGATCATGAAAACTATACAAAAATACCTTTTTCCTAATGTTTCAGCGGAAGATCAAAAGGTCTTTGCATATCCTATTTCTTATGATAGTTTCCACTTTCAATTTTCTGCAAATATAAACATGGTTGTCAGTTGATTTCACTGCCTTCATAAACTTTTGATGCATAGATGTCATATACGGGTTGGATTCTACTCAAATTAATAAAATCTGATATAGGGAACTGTTAAATTTTCTTGTTTAATCCGTTATTATTAATCTTCATTATAACAACAACATAATAAGGATCTTACTGAAAGAAACACAATCACATAGTACATAAGCATTTATCTTGGGAAACCCTTAAGGGGAAGAAAACCCAACAAAACTTCTTTAATATAGATTCAATAACCAAGTACATTGTCTCTCACAAGAGAGATCTCACCAAACAGAAGATCCACCAGAAACCTTAACCAGAACAAAGTAGCACACCACTTAGGCCAAGATAGTCCTTCACAGAGATAACCTTCACCTTTACTGATATACTCTTCCTTCTGGCTGCATCACTTCTCCTTGTAGCTGCTTCACTCTTAGAATTGTTCACTTGATAGGGAGAGCTTGATGAGTGTATCTACAAATGAGGTGCTAGGCCTCTTATAAATACAAGTTGTGCCCCCCCCCCAATAATTAGGTCAGGGCCGACCTGTCCACTTTATCTTTTTAATTTACATTTGTCTTGTCTAGGCACAATAAGGCCGACTTGTCAATATATATATTTTATCTTTTTCTTTATACACAAAAGGGGATAGGATTATTCTTTGCATTTACACAATATTTTAACACTCCCTCTTAACAAGAAGGATATTCTTTATCGTTTGATAGGTCATTGGATGTCATCATCAACTGAACAATATTATCTGGGAAATATCATCAATTGGATAATCATCATCAACTGGACAACAACATCAACTGGCTAACATCATCAACTGGACAACATCATCAACTAGGAAACAACATCAACTGGATAACATTATCAACTGGGAAACATCATCAACTGGATAACATTATCAACTGGGCAACAAGAGGCATCAATATAATCGACTTGGTCATGTGGCATCACGATCACTGACTGGTTTTCCATGAATCCATATTAAAGAATTTTTTTATTCTTTATCTTCGAACAAAAGATATTATTTCTTTGTTTCATCTTCGCACAAAAGATACTCTTTCTTATGTTCACACAGAAGATATTCTATGAGTTTTTCCATTCCTTTTATGTTCTCCCTTCTCTTTTAGTCATCTATCTCACCCATCCACTAGGGAGGACTATTACCATAGCTTCACTCCTAGTCATCCCACATGAACTACAAAAGCTAAGATGCTAGCCTAAGAAAGACTAGACTCCCTTTTCATGATCCACGCAGGATCACGACACAAACCTCAAGAGCGAACTAACCATTCCACATGGTCAAGGTTTGTTTTCCAGGCTACTCAATCCTTGGCCAGAGGAGAGTATTTTCCCATTGCCCCTTGGAGAAACATCCACACTCCTCTCTACGAGGGTGGTCACACCCCTCTCTATGAGGGTATTCTAGCATGTCCCTAGAGTATCCAAAGCTCAACACTTGGACAGAGGCCAACATTAACAAATTTAACATTCCCCTTCTCTACAAAGGTCTCTTCTCTTTTCCTTCTCTATGAAGGTCTACCTGTGGGATTGCTCATTCCTTCTCTATGAAGGTCTCTTCCTTGTCTACGAAGGTCTAGTTATGGGATCTGAAAAAATCACTTATGGTCCAAAATCTTTCTATGGTATAATACCATGCTACCCATCTATTGAGCACCATCCATCTACTGGATAAATTTCATCTTGATCAAAATATCTCATTACTCATCCACTGAGTAAATTGTTCCATGGACCACTTCTTTCTTAACTGCACCAAATTACGATCCTCCATTTCGAACTCAGAGAAATCACTCCCTCTTGCACCAAACTAAGAGATTATTTAACTGTGTAACATCTGATAATCATTGTTCTTAAAGTTCACTTCTATAATATCCTGGGTGCCTTCTTAAGTTCAAACATTTATTTATTTCTGACTTCATACTGGATCAACCTACTCCCTCTACATCTATAAGAACAGTCCCGGAACAACCTGTAGTTACCTGCATCTCATCAACTATATCTGAGTATCCATCTTTCTCTTCATCTTGAACATTTATGTTCTTCATATTTAGGAGCCTCTTGCTCCTATATAAATACTGTATATTGTCTGGTCTTTATTGACTATCACCATATCATAAGTCCTTCTCATGTTGTCTAACTTTTGCAAGTCAAGGAATAAGTTCTTTCTTCCGAGACCTGTGAACTTACTTACAGTATGCTTTTTGAGGTATGTCACTTAGCCAATCAGTCAGTAACAATAAGCAGTAATCAAATAAAACTATATCATGATTTCTATCAGAGTAGTACACATCTTTTCTTAAGTAAAACTTGTTCAACCATGTACACATCTGAAACCCTAATCATGAATAAGACTTTTGAACTCCTTTTCACTCTAGCTATGAAATTACCAAATTTTTCCTTACTATCATAGCTAAACACATACCTTTGTCACTCTCATGAGTGATCATACCTGAAATAAATATGTTATCTCTTTCCTTATCCTCTTCTTTGGTACTTCCTTCATAACTCTACCTAGACACTGAAGTAAAATGAGGTTAATTAACATTCTCACAAAAATCTAACTTGCAATGATAAAGTATTAAAGTAAACAATATACTAAAAATAAACATGAATACTTATATTTTGTTTTTGTGTGGGGAGGCTCCATGGACTCCACCATTTGCTATCTTTCTTTTGATTCTTGTATACCCACTGTAACATGTTCTAAGAAATCATTCTCGTCTAGAATCATATGCAACCTATGCTTCCAAGATATGAAGTTTTCAGATACTTCCATCATGTCTTCTACACTCATACTAGTAGCCATTCCTTCTTGCAGCAGAAACCTTGGCCCTCCGGGCTATAGAAATAATAAAAAATCAAATTTCTTGGATCTAAAACTCACCAAAAGATGTGTTGGACTAAGGCGAGTATGCTGGTATAGTCAGTTTCTGAAAATTCCAATTTCTGACCCGTGAAACTAGACTAGTGGATTTCTAGACTGGTGCTTCTGGTTTTCTGGTACTTCTGGTTTCTTGGTACTTCTGGTTTCCTAGTACTTCTGGTTTTCTGGTACTTCTGGTACTGGTGAAAACTAGGGTTTCACTTTCTGGGACTTCTATCCACTGAAAAGGTGTGTTGAAGGTGCCAATGAGTTCCTTAGGCTAAGGCGCACTTTTCTAGATGATCTTTGGGCTGAAATTCCTCTTTAACAAAAAGACCTAATTTTCTTGTACAACAACAATGATGTTTTTCTTTTTCTGTGAAAGATTCTCTCTTCAGCTTAGCTCTGATACCATGTTAAAGTTTCTTGCTTAATCTATTATTATTGATCTTCATTATAAAAACAACATAATAAGGATCATACTGAAAGAAACAAAATCACAGAGTACACAATCATTTATCCTGGGAAACCCTCAAGGGGAAGAAAACCCATCAAAAATTCTTTAATATAGATTCATTAACCAAGTACAGTGTCTCTCACAAGAGATATCTCACCAAACAGAAGATCCATCAAAAACCCTAACAAGAACAGAGTAGCGCACCACTTAGACCAAGATAGTCCTTCACCGAGATAACCTTCACCTTTACTGAGATACTCTTCCTTTTAGCTGCATCACTTCTCCTTGTAGTTGCGTCACTCTCAGACTTGCGCACTTGATAGGGAGAGCTTGATGAGTGTATCTGCAAATGAGGTGCTAGGCCTCTTATAAATACAAGTTGTCCCTCCCACCCCAATAATTAGGTCAGGGCCAACCTATCCACTTTACCTATTTAATTTACATTTTTCTTGTCTAGGCACAATAGGGCCGACTTGTCAATATATATATTTTATCTTTTTCTTTATCCACAAAAGGGGATAAGAATATTCTTTGCAATTACACAATATTTTAATAGGAACTACTCTTGTTCATTTAAATACTCATCAAAAATGGGTGAGCCAAAATCCTTTGAGTCTTGCAAAGACTAACAAACAACCTCTTGATTTTGAAAAATATATCTTATTACTTCATGATCAAATTCCTTTTGCACGATATTATCACACATTTCAAACTCCTCTTGAACAGAAAAAATTGAAAAAAATTCTTCGAGTATAAACTATTCCTCAATTTCTCTTTCAACAATATCTTCGCAAAGCTCATCATACGAGGAACACTCTACTTTCTGATTACTATGAATTTTAAACCTTTAACAACATTCTTCAAGAAACGTGTCAAGAGAATAATACCTTTTATAATGCTTTATGAATACTACACGGAATTCCCTCAATGAAGATATGCTCGACGAAGGCAAGGACCGATACCACTTCCATGCATCAACCTCCAATGAATACATAAACATCTTCATACGATCATCCTTGTGATGTAGATCTAGCTTATCTATGTATTCATGAAATTTGACGAGGTGATATGAAGGATTATCTTCCTTGTTTTATTTGAACCGTGGAAGAAAGTCTCCCCAAATATCTATAGTAGGAACAACATTAGGAAAGCCAAAAATATCAATAAAATTCAAAGGAGAAAACCTAGCAGCCACAATGGATTTCATTCGATCATTTGATGCCATTCTGGATCTTCCCCAATGGAGTCATTTATGAATCGTTGAACAATGGAGTCGCCATAGTGGAAAATATGCAGTCAATTGTGTGCCCTCTTCTTGTTCACCATCAAGAAGTAGGTCTGATCATTATCGTTCTTCCCAGGGAAGATGTCTTTGTCCCTTCGTCCTCGACAATGACGCCAAAAATGTTATCTCTAGAAGTCACCCTCAGACTGCAAATGAAGTGAGCCTAGAAACATTTGAATATGGGTGTGTAAATTTGTTTATATGAATGGGTTAAAATGACGAGAAGGAGAGAAGGGGAAGAAAAGGCCCATAAAATTTTCCATTGGGCATGGAGTCAACATATCCTAAAGATTGAAGGCACTCAAGCTGCTTATCAAAAAAAGGTTGTGTAAATAGAAGAATGGAGAAGAAAATTAATCAAATGAAATATCCTTTCTGTCAAATGAACTAATCAAGATAATTGAATAATACAATGATAAAATATGCATGCTACAGCAGAATATCTACTCCTCATAGATCTACCTATCAATGGAAAGTTTTGATTCTCAAAATTTTCATTTTATCCTAGTAGAAGAAAAGAAAAACAGAATAGAAAAACATACTAATAAAACAACCTTTATAGATCTTCAATGGCATAAATATATTAAAAAGAGTGTGTCTCATAGGCTTACAATCATGTATCCATATTTATGTCCTCAGTTCCTCTCAGGTCTCTCACCCTCCCCCCCTCCCCCTTTGACTCGAAAAGATCTACCCTTTTTATATATAAACAAAGAATTTGAATCCTAGATCCTACAATCTCTGCAAATCCAACTGTTAGCATAATTGAGATTACATGGAGTTTCATCTTTGGAATAATCACCAGAATAGAAATATTAAGGACTACTCAAAAGATCCTCTAATAGCTATCTGAAGTAGGGGAGTTGGAGACCCTCAGATCGATCTTTGACTTGTTGATTTTAAGCTTGAAGATCTAGAACATTTCGATCTATGGAAAACAAAAAATCTCTCTACTGAAAATTAGAAACTGGATGCTAGATTACTACCTGAAGAAGTGGATTGGTCAAATCCTTTGACACTAAGTGCTCTACCACCAAATTTGGAACTATTGATTTCATGCCTTTATTCAAAGATGTGTTGATTGCTTTCTGAGATGCTCGATTTGATCCTTTGGTTATTTATAACACTTGTTGTTGGTTTTCTACCACATGCTCTGCCACCTGGAGATATGCTTGAATGATGTTTGTTAATGATCGACCTTATCTCAAATATGTACTGGTCATTTTGATTGATTAATTCATGTTTTGGGATATGGATCTCCAAACTAACTGCTAGCACATTTGCCATAATTTGTTGCTTGAAACTTGGGGAAACTCCTCGCAATCTGCAAACTAATCTTTGACTGCTAAAAAATATACAATTGAATATTTACTATTCTAAGGAATTTTTTATTGTCTTATCCGATCTCTTTCCGATGAAACCCTTTGACATTTGGTTATTATAATCTTGTTTTTCTATCCAATGGTATTGTTCTTAGCCAAAACACTGAAGATATCATGGCATCAAAGTCAAATCATATTGTGCATCCAGAAGCAGGTAAGAAAACTTTAGATTTTCCCAACAAATTGTTTTCACTCGTTGATTTTGGATGATTTGCCTCATCAAATCCTTATGAAAAACCATGATCCTTTCCCCCTTTCATGATTTTGAGGTTGTAGATTCAAGTGTGAAACAATCAATGATAGGGTTCTTCATGCTCCTATTATTGAGAAGATGATACATGAGATGTAAAAATATGCTCGTGATTCCGCTTGGTAATTTGTGCTTGCTCATCCATTGTCCCTCTCATATAATGTGTGATGCAATGGGGAATTACCACGGGGGTTTTCCATGATGTCAGACAAATTTTAACATTCGCAGAACCTGGATTGATGACTACCATATTGGATCCTTTTTCGGAAATCAACTGAGAAGGTACCACCATTTTCAGGTAATCCATCCTACTGAAGGAGCGAAGTCTCCAGTGACATAATATGGTTCATCAGGAAAAATTCTCAGAGCCTCATCACCACATATAAAAATTCTAAAAGTATGGGCACAATAATTCGTTTCATCATCTCCAAATCCATTGACTTCATCCATACCTTCAAGTTTATCTTCATTCATAGTTACATAAGCTTGGTCATCTGCATCAATTCCCATAACAAGAGAATTTGAATCTTTCTCTTCTCTGCCATGTGTCCATGGAAATATTGTCTCTTCATTCGGCTTTGTTTGAGAATTGTAACCATCAGAGTGATCCATCTTATGATTTGGACTCTGATCTCGAGCACTCGGTGATGACAACCCTTTGCACTATGTTCTCATGTTGTTAATAACCACAACGCTTGAACGTTCACTCTGTATTCTCCATGAAATTGGAAGTTCAATTCTACTCATTCAGGCAATCTCCATGGGCACTTACAACCTTTAATTGAACTATGATTCAGGCTAGCTGATGTTTGTCTTCATGCACACTTGGATACTATGCCTCCCCGTGGCCTGCATTTGGTGCTAAATGTTGGACAAATGTTTATTATTTTTGACACCTCTGTGTTGTCGATGCGTGGAGAAAAAAAGATTCACCTAGTATCCCTGTAGCACACATCGTGCTATCAATTAAACATTTATGTTGCCTCATGCTATGATGCTTCTCCTTAAGGTGCCTCAGTTCTATGAATTGGTATATGGTAGAACCATAAAAAGTAGCTCGATGATGAAGGCCACAACCCTGTTGGCGCACTGTAAGGATGTTGTACATAACTTGGCTCTCAATATGAACTGTTCCCACCTGCAAATTGCACAACTGGCTACCTTAATTCGATATCATACATTTGGCATTTGAATACTTGAAAATGTATGTGAACTCGAGTTGTTGCGTTTGTATTTTCACCTAATCATAATACTAACTAGACACCCTTTATGGCACGATGCATCTCACACCTGGGCATTTCCTGTTTGCTCAATGCTTGACAACTGGACTCGGGCTCGAGCTCGAGCGTTCTGTTGGTTTTTTATTATTTATTCAGTGGGAAATATCCCACATGCACAAAAAGACAAATAAAATAGTGCTTTATATTTCCTCTTTTCTCAAACGTGTACCGACACGTAGTGCACGACTTAGGCTTGAGGTCCCCCTTGTGTTTTGGCTCTTGGGCTTCCTAATTTGACTTGTGTTGTGTGTTGTGGTTGATGCTAACCCATGTTTTGTTGATTCTAGGTGTTCGACAGTTTAGAAGGTATGGAGATTGTCATGTTTTGTTGATTCTAGGTGTTTGACAGTTTAGAAGGTATGGAGATTGTCCCTTGGGTCATTTTTGGCTAAAATAAGCATTAAGGCAAAGGACCAAAAACCAAAATTTTGCCAACTTTTGTTTAATGAAAATAAACAAGAAAAACTAGTAGTGTTGCATAAAAGACATGGTTTAAGCAACATTCCTTTGTATTTTGTTTCTTGGTACTAACGGGAACCAAGAAAGGAACCACAAAGGTAAATTCTTCTAACAATAACACTCCATTTAAAAGTCAGGTAGCGATTAATGTGTCTTTAACTGGTCAAAGATCTATATCAACCACCCTTCCTTTCCTCATTACTTTTGAAATATTTAATAGAAATGTCCATAATTGCATGGTAGACTTGGGACCTTCATATAATTTCATGCCCCTAAAGATATGTGAGAAGCTTAATGTCAAACCTGAACCATCCAACATTCATATTATTTAGTTAGACAAAACTAGAGTTAAAGTTATTGGGGAATTGAAAAAAGTCTTGATCGGGATGTCTGCTAATCCAAAAGTTCATCAAACTATAGATATAATAGTAGTAAACATACCTGACAATTATGGCATGATTTTAAGTCGATATTGGCCAGCTATGTTAAATGGATACTCTGCTACCGATTGGTCTCATTGATGGCTCCCTTATAATGGTAAAATGAATTAGATCAAGGTTGATAGGGAAAGGCATATGAAACATGTCGTTACTGACCTAAATGACCCAAATGAACCAGTAATGTTTAACAAGTCAATTTTGGGTAATTATTCATATGAAATATTTTTTGGGGAATTTCACAGTTGAATCGTCATCTCTTGCAGAATCTAACAAAAAATGTGAAATCCTTCATTGCACCCAGATTGTTGAGCCCAACTGTAATATAATTGATCAAAATAGAATTTCATCTGATGTACATCCTAACATAGTCTCTAGAGATAGATTAGAAATGATGGTTAACTCAACTAACCCCACCAAAACAAAAAAATATGAAAAATTAAAATCAAATGTTGCAACAAAGAAAGGGGATCCTAAAATGTGGACTCTATTTTTTTATGGATCCAAATTTTGGAAGGTGCAGGTGTTGGTTGCATATTGAAAGATCCGACAGTAAGAAAAAAATTAATCGCATGCAGACTATAATTCCCATGCACCAATAATATTGTTGAATATGAGACCTTGTTGCAAGGGTTGAAAAAAGCAGTAGATTTGAAAGTTGAGAAAATCAAGGTATTTGGTGATTCCAAAATTATCATAAAACAAGTAAGGAACACCATTCATTTTCTTTCCAGTAATTTGAAACACTATCAACTTGAGTTTTTGGAACTAATCAAATCTTTTGCTGCATTTAATATTAGTTTGGTATCTCGTTCGCTAAAATGTGACACTAATTTGCTAGCCAATGTGGTGTCCAAGTTAATACCATCTGATGGATTGATGCCTGAAACTTTTTATGTTGAAATTTTATACAAACCTTCAATTCCTGACAATATCACAAATTGGGGAGTCTTTGATGACGACCGACAACTGATAAATTTCTTACATCTCAAAGATACTTGCAAAGACTCTATCATTGATGAAATCCAACACGACTAGCTGGTGAATTTAGAGATATTCGACCCAATTCAATCAGACATCACATCATGTTCAACCAACTGTATCCCAAGGAACATAGTGAGATTGTAAAAACTCTATGATATCGAAGAAAAGTTCAAAAAATTCATCAATTGCAAAACCAACAATTCATCTATGCAGTTCGAAGTGGTGAACTTCGAGACAAATACCATGCCTCAAAACATTAATCTGGGAAAAAAATGTTCTCCTGAAGAAAAACGAGCTTACATCAAATTATTTTGGGAACACAAAGACATATATTCCTAGACCTACGAGAATCTCAATACGTATGACACCAAAATAATAGAACACATAATTCCCATGAAGCCTATGATGAAACCATTTCAAAAAAAGTTGAGGAATATGCACCTCGGCCTTGAGCCTCAAGTCAAAGAAAAATAAGACATATCATATTCCCAATAAGACATACATAGTGGATCTCCAACTTAGTGCCAGTAAGGAAAAATAATGGGGATATATGGCTTTGTATTGATTTCAAGAATCTAAACAGAGCCTCGGAGAAAGATAATTACCTAGTGCCCCCGATGGAACAAATCCTACAATGTATATTCGGCTTTGATATGCTCTCCCTTATAGATGGGTTTTTGGGTTATAACCAAGTCTTAGTAGCCCATTATGATCAACTAAAAACATATTTCCAAACCAAGTGGGGAACATATGCTTACGAGAAGATGTCATTTGGTCTCATCGATGCCAGAGAAACATTCCAAAGAGCCATAGACATTTCGTTTAGAGATCTACTTGGAGAATGTGTTGTGGTGTATCTTGATGATGTTACTATCTTTTCAAGGGACAAAAAAGATCATATAACTCATTTGAAGAAAGTATTTAATAGATGCAGAAGGTATGGCATCTCTCTCAATCCTATGAAATATGTTTTTGTTGTTGATGAAGGAAAATTGTTAGGATCCATTGTTTCCCAGCATGGTATTAAAATAGAACCCAAGAGAACTAAAGCAATTGAAAAGATCCCTCCCCCTCACAACAAAAAATCTATGCATTCGTTCCTGGGAAGGATCAACTTTGTCAGACGATTCGTCCCCAGTTTTTTCGAAATAGTGAAACCTATGCAAGACATGATAAAAAATAATTTTAATTTCAAATGGGGGTCTAGAGGAAAAGAATCTTTTGATAAGATCAAAATAGATATAGCACAAGCTTACACATTGTTAATCCTATATTTTAGTTGGTATTTCATCCTATACACCTTCGCGTCAAATATCGCATTTGCAGTTGTTTTAACCTAAAATAACTATGAAGGAGATGAATTCCATGTAGCTTTTATGAGCTTCAACTTACAAGGGGCAGAGCTGAACTACCCGAAAGTGGATAAACAAGTCTATGATGTATTTAAAGTTGTCAAACACTTCAGGTCGTTCTTACTCAAATTTAAGACCAAAGTCATTGTTCCTTACCCATTTGTCAGGAATCTAATGGTACAGAAAGACTTAGCAAAAAAGAGAGCTAACCAGATTACATCTCTACAGGAATACAACCTAGAGATTAAGCCTGTGAAAATCATCAAAGCCAAGGGGATATGAAAACTAGTTGTGGAATTGGGGAGCGATGAATCACATGAAGATGCGTTGTATCAAGATCAAGAATTGTATGCAAGAGAGACAACTTACATCTAGTTCAACTTAGACCAATGGTTTTATGAAATGAAATATTAATTAACACATGGGTCAGCCCCATATTATATTGATCCCGAGAAGAAAGGGGCCCTCGGACTCAATTTTTCTCAATATCAGATCATCCAAGGAATTCTATACAGAAATAATTATGATGGTGTTTTTCTGAGATGTCTTGAGAAGAGAGATGCAGAAAGAGTCTTACCTGAACTCCATGATGAACCAACTGGTGGAAACTATGAATGAGACACCACTTCTCACAAAATAATTAGAGATATATACTATTGACCCACTTTATTTAAGGACTCTCACACATATGCAAGGAAATTCCAGCGGTGTCAAATTTCAGTTGGGAGAGAAAAAAAAATGCCTTCCCCCTACAACATGTGATCATTGAATGCCCCTTTCAACAGTGGGGGTTGGATGTGATTGGAAAGATCAATCCCAACTCATCCCAACTTCACAAGTACATCTTGACAATTACTGACTATTTTTCCAGATGGAGCGAAGTAATCCCCTTGAAGACTATCAACGAAAATCAAATGACTTCATTCCTTGAATCCCATATCATCAGCAGGTTTGGAATTCCTTAATCATTAGTATTTTATAATGCCAAGTATTTTTATTGTATTAAATTGATTGAATTCTCTCTGGAACAAAATATTAAGGTTAATTCTTCAACAAATTACTACCCAGAAAGAAATGGTTTGGCAGGGTCGACTAATAAGAACCTTATTAAAATTCTCAAGAAAATCGTTAAAAATCATCAAAGGAATTGACACCTCACTCTTCATACTTCCTTGTGGGATAATAGAGTGACTCCCAGGTCATCCATTGGTAGCTCCTATTTCTTCTTTTTCTATGGACAAGAATTCATCATGTCGATCCATACATTCTGATGCAAGAGCATCCATACAAAAGGCGCTTGAGGAGGAAAAGCCAACGACCAACACAAATTTTGAAAAAATCAAAAGCTTGAAGGACGTGGCATGTTTAAAAAATTTTATGTGGGTGTAATTAAATTATCATTAAAAGGATAAGAAGACGAACCCTTAATGCAATATCGAGAAGGATTGTAATTCTATCAATATATTTACGGACTATACAGATCTGTAGCCTTTTGCTCTTATCTGTCTGTGCCTATCATTTATTATATGAGGCCTTAGTAGTTGATAGTCTTGATTTGATTAGATATCACTTAGATGGTTGGGGGTGAAAGCTCAATGATCTTCTCTTTGTAAAGAATATGTAAACTATATGTCTGATTATTATTGTAAGAAGGAGGTAGATATGTTGTAGAGAGTATTGTAGAAGTTGTTGAAAACCCCTATGTACATAGCACTCAATTTAATATAACAGAGAAGGAATTGATCCAAATTCATGGTGTGTTATCTTCACTGTGTTCATCTTATGAATGGTATGTTTTCAATTTTCTTACAGTCTATGTTATTTTGTTGTTTTATGCTTATGAATGTTGAGCGAATGATTCTGTGAGGAAGCAATAATTTTAATTGTTTCCAGGGATGATTTTAGGGGATAAATTTCTCTCATGGGCTAATTTTCCATGGTTTCTCCAAAAAAGAGATTCGCAATTTTAAAAATGATTCGCCCAAATTCTATAGAATAAAATTATTTTACCTTAAAAATCACCAAAAATTTATAAAAACTATATAAAATGCTTAGAAATTTGAATATTTTTACAAAAATATCACCAAACATTTATAGTTGGAATATGAAGGATTAGTAAGATTCGCCAAGGTTTCTACATTTTAAAATAAATTTCCATCCTTAAAATCATCCCTGGTTGTTTCTCTTCCTGAGAAAACCTGCAAGGAGTGCAGTGTTAGTCCGCAAGGAGTGCGTTGATAAGTTTTTGAGCTAATCTCAGAAAAAATTAGGAGGGATACTAGGGTTTCTCTATCAGTAGGAGTGCAAGGAGTTCACAGAAACTACACAGGAGGTGCTTAGGCTGAGTCATTTGTTGGGCTCATTCATCTAAGGAAAGGTTGGAAAATTATCTGTTGCAAGGAGTGCACATAGGTGGGTAGATTTATCTTAGGGGAAAGAACATTTGGAGAAAGTTCGCAAGGTGTGAGAGGAAAGGAACGCATAAGACTTTTGAGTTTGCAGTGAAGTTTAATCTCAGGAGAGGTAGTGAGTATTTTGTCCAAAGGAGTAGTTAAGCTCGGGAAGGATAGAGGTTTCACAATTGTTCTGAAGGAAACTCAAGAGTTTGAGTCACCCTCGAATTTCACAAATCTCAAGGGGGAGAGTGGGTTTTTAGATTGGTGATCGAAAACCACTTAGGGAAGTTCCTAAGGGTCGAAAATTTGAAGGACTCAAAGGAGACCTAGATTTTTTAGCGTGCAAAGGGTTGAAGCTCATAAGTGGGATCACGGTGTGGAAAAAAAATACTACAAGTGAAGGTGTGGTTCCAGAATTAATATAAATCATCCGATCAAAGGAGGAGAGGACACGCATCATAAGATCCTTCACTTCGGAATGAAGGTACTTCGGAGGGAATGTGGGCTCAAGGGTCCAAAACTTTCGAAGGAGAATTAGTGAAGAGATATGAGCCATCAACTCCATAGAATATCTGACCGTTGGGTGTTTGTAATATTTCGTTGAATCGGAGCTCGGGGTTATTGGGACTTGTTTTCCACAAGACTCCCGAAGTGTGAATCCTAAAGTGAGTTAAGGTGTGGGGTCCAAAAGGTTGGGAGTAAAAAACGGTAAATATTTCTGAAGGTCGGACTCATGAAGGAACTTTTTGGTTTAAGCCTCCAGTCATAGCATATGGTCCTGAAAACCCAAGGGAGCCAACACCATGAGCCTAGTGCTCAAACGAAGGAGGGGTTCATGAATTGAAGGGTAGAGGTCTCACCTAAAGCCAATCCACGCGAGCACAAGAATTGGAACTGTGTATGTGATAGTTGCAACTAGGGTCTATTGAAGTCATGAAGGACCATTCTGGTTCTGTCCTATGGAATATCCATCGATCGGGAGGTCAAGCGGCCCCAGGAGAGAGGGGGGGGTCTGCATCAACTGGTATCAGAGCCACACGACAAAAAAAAATTGTAGGTTGAAAAAGACACAGAAAAGTAAAAGAAATTTAAATTGGAGGGAGAAGAATCTTGGGAAAATGCCTCCAAGTAGACGTGTAGAGAGACCTATGCCTGACCTAACTGTAGAAAGAGAGATGAGGGAACTTTGTGCTCTTTTCGATGCCATGGAGATAGCACAAGGAAGGGAACCTAATGTTGGAGACATCAGCAAGGCTGAAAGTGAAGAAGTAGGAGTTGAATAAGTTGTTGCAGAGGATGTTGCAGAGGAACGATTACTAAAAGTTGTTGCGTGGATGGGAGCAATAGAAAAAATGGACATCTCGATGTATGAAGGCAATTTGGATGTAGAGGAGTTGCTTGATTGGTTCAGGGTCCTTGATAGATATTTTGATTATGAAGACATTGAGGAAGAGAAGAAGGTCAAATATGCAGTCACAAGACTGAAAGGGCATGCAGCGTTGTGGTGGGATGAATTGCAGGATGACAGGAGGTGAAAAGGGAAGTAGAAGATAAAGAGATGGGACAGAATGGTAGCCAATATGAAACCCAAATTCATACCTAGGGATTATCAGATTAATTTGTTCATAAGACTGCATAATTTGAGGCAGAAGGGAATGGCAGTCAAAGAGTATACTGAAGAGTTTTGTAGGTTGAATATTAGAGCAGGTCACATGGAAAGTGATGATGAGAAAGTATCCAGGTACATTAACGGACTGAGGTATGAAATTCAGGATGAGATCAGCATGGTGACCATTAGAAATGTAGAAGATGCTTATAATATTGCTTTGAAGGTAGAGGAGAAGTTGTCAAGGAAACAAAGCCAAAGGGGTAGAAGTATAATTCTGAATAGAGGCAAGGAAATTACCCATGATGGAGTTCATAAGCCCAAGGATAAGGTAAGGAAACAACATAGTCACCCAAAAAGAGGAGGAAGTTCCAGAGGGAGACAATATGTTGATGGAAGAAATACTTTTCCTCGCAGAAGAGGAAGAGGCAGAGGAGGTGAAGTAAAGTGTTTTGCTTGTGGAAAGGCAGGACACATGTCTTGGGAATGCCCTGAGAAGAAGAAATAAGGAGGAGGCCAAGCTCACATTTCAGAAACTCAAAAGAGAAATGTTGAAGAAGAAGGTGAAGAAAGTGGAAGGCGTTTGATGATGAGAAAGTTTCTCTTGAAACTAGAGGAGGAAGTGGAGAAACCAATCTAAAGGAAAAACTTGTTCAGGACTACTTGCAAGGCCAAGGACGAGATTTGCAAAGTGATAATAGATAGTTGAATCACTGACAATCTAGTATCCACAAATATGGTGGAGAAGTTGGAGCTAGAAACAATTGCACATCCTATCCCATATAGAGTTTCATGGTTGCAAAAAGGACACCAGGTAATGGTTACTAAATAGTGCCAAGTTGAATTCAAGATAGGAGGATATAGGGATGAGATCTTGTGTGATGTGATTCCTATGGATTTTTGTTATCTTTTGTTTGGAAGGTTGTGGAAATATGATATAAATATCATTCATGATGGAAGGAAGAACACTTATACTTTGGAAAAGAATGGTAGGACACACATGTTGTTGCCAATTGAAGACAAGAAAGTGGAGGAAGAAGCCAGCACAAGCATACTTCTCATGAGTGGGAAGGAAATCCTGAATGAATTCAACAAAGAATAAGAAATGTAGTTTGTTGTAGTAAGGAAACCAAAAGTAATTTTTACAAGTACTTCAGTGGAGGATTTGCCTGAAGAAATTCAGGAACTACTGGAAAATTTTGTTGATATAGTCATGGATCAGTCGCCTTTCTCATTGCCACCTATAAGGTGTATAATCCATCATATCGACCTTATACTAGGAGAAATTCTACCAAGAAAAGTTGCATATAGGTTGACACCTCAAGAGAATGAAGAGGTCGATAAGCAAGCTCAAGATTTGATGAACAAAGGTTTGATAAGGGAAAGCTTGAGTCCATGTGTTGTACGAATAGTACTAAGTCCAAAAAAATATGGAGGATGGAGAATGTGCATAGACTCGAGATCTATCAAAAAAATCACCATCAGGTACAGATTCCCTTTATTGAGAATGGATGAATTAATGGATTGCTTAAGTGGAGCGATTTTTTTTCCAAGATTGGCTTAAAGAGTGTATATCACCAGATAAGAATGAGGGAAGGTGATGAATGGAAAACAACATTCAAGACAAATGAAGGGTTGTATGAATGGATTGTCATGCCATTTGGGTTAACAAATTCTCCAAGTACATTTATGATATTGATGAACGAAGTCCTAAAATATTTCATTGGAAAGTTTGTTGGACATTTCTGGAGAACACTGTGGAAGAAGTTGGGGACAGATTTGTCCTTCAACTCAGCTTATCATCCTCAGACAGATGGACAATCTGAGGTAGTGAATAGGATCTTGGGAAATTTTCTAAGGAGTCTGGTCACTAAACACCATACTCAGTGGGGTCAGATTCTTCCACAAGCAGAGTTTGCTTACAATGACTCACCAAATAGAAGCACTGGAAAGATTCCATTCCAAATTCTATATGAAATGAAACCAAGAGGAGTGTTTGAGTTGAGAGACATAAAACAGAGTGAGTTCATGAGTGCTAGAGCATAGGATTTCACTGCAGAAATGTCGAAGCTCCATAGCCAAATCAGAGAACATTTGCAGAACTCTTGCCAGGAGGACAAGTGTAGAGTTGATCAGCACAGAAGAGAGATTCAATTTGAAGTGGGAGATTTAGTTTTATCACATCTCAGAAAGGAGAGGTTCCAAAGGGGAACATACAACAATATGAAGATGAAAAATATTGGGCCATGCAAAATATTGAGAAATTTTGAGGCTAATTCTTATGAATTAGAGCTCGCAGATGATGTGGCCATATCACCCATATTCAAAATAATAGACATGTATCCTTACAGGAAAGATGAGGTAGGAGGACCCAAATATAAACAAGAGATTCGGTGGGAAAAACATATTCCTATAGTAGAAAAGCCACAGATGGAGAAGATCATTGATCAAAGGGATAGTAAAAAGACCAGAATAAATACCTACTATGAGTATATGGTCAAATGGAAAGGACAGCCTATAGAGGATGCCAGTTGGGTCAGTGAGGAAGATGTCTAGAAACATGGAAGGACAGTGCAGGAGCTCATGGATAGGGGTCCATGAATTTTTTCCAGGGGATTATGATGCAAGAGAATCCATACAAAAGATACTTGAGGAGGAAAATTCAACGACCAATGCAAATTTTTAAGAAATCAAAAGCTTGAAGGATGTGGCATATTTAATTTTTTTATGTGGGTGTAATTAAAGTATCATTAAAAGGATAATGAGATGAACCCTCGATGCAAGATCGAGAAGGATTGTAATTATGTTAATGTATTTATGGGCAGTACAGATCTGTAGCCTTTTTCTCTTATATGTCTCTGCCTATCATTTATTATATGAGGCCTTAGTAGTTGATAGTCTTAATTTGATTAGATAGCACTTAGATGGTTGGGGGGAAAATATCGATAAGCTTCTCTTTGTAAAGAACATGTAAACTATATGTCTGATTATTATTGTAAGAAGGAGATAGATATGTTGTAGAGAGTATTGTAGAAGTTGTTGAAAACCCCTATGTACAAAGCACTCAGTTTAATATAAAAAAAAAGGATTTGATCCAATTTCATGGTGTATTATGTTCATTGTGTTCATCTTGTGAATGGTTTGTTTGAAATTTTCTTACAGTCTCTGTTATTTTTTTGTTTTATGCTTATGAATGTTGAGTGAATGATTATGTGAGGAAGCAATAAGTTTAATTGTTTCTCTTCCCGAGAAAAACTACAAGGAGTGCAATGTTAGTCCACAAGGAGTGCATTGGCAGGTTTCTAAACTAACCTTAGAAAAACTTAGGAGGGATACTAGGGTTTCTCTATCAGCAAGAGTGAAAGGCATGCACAAAAACTATGCAGGAGGTGTGTAGGCCAAGTCATTTGTTGGTATCGTTCATCTAAGGAAAGGTTCGAAAATTATCTATTGCAAGGAGTGCACATAGTTGGGTAGATTTCTCTGAGGGGTAAAGAATGTTTGGAGAAATTTTGCAAGGTGTGTGAGGAAATGAACCCATAAGACTTCTGATTTTGAAATGAAGATTAAGCTCAGGAGAGGTAGTGAGTATTTTGTCTAAAGGAGTAGTTAAGCTCAGGAAGGATAGAGGTTTCACAATTGTTCTGAAGGGAACTCAAGAGTTTGAGTCACCCTCAAATTTCACAAAGCTCGGGAGGGAGAGCAGGTTTTTGGATTGATGGTCAAAAACCACTTAGGGAAGTTCCTAAGGGTCGAACCTTTGAAGGACTCAAAGGGGATGTAGAGTTTTCAGCCTGCAAAGGGTTGAATCTCAGAAGTGGGAGCATGACGTGGAAAGAAAATACTACAAGTGAAGGTGTAGTTCCAAAATTAATCTAAATCATCCTATCAAAGGAGGAGAGGACACGCATCATAAGATCCTCCACTTTGAAAAGAAGGTACTTCAGAGGGGACATGGGCTCGAGGGTCCAAAACTTCTAAAGGATAATTAGCGAAGAGATTTGAGCAGTCAACTCCGTAGAATATCTGACCGTTGCATGTTTGTAAGATTTCACCGAATTGGAGTTCAAGATTATTGGGGCTTGTTGTTCGCAAGACTCTCGAAGTGTGAATCTCGAAGTGAGTTAAGGTGTGGAGTCCGGAAGGTTGGGAGTCGAAAATGGTAAATATTTCCAAAGGTCAGACTCGTGAAGGACCTTTTTGGTTTAAGCCTCTAATCATATCCTGTGGTCCTAAAACCCAAAGGGAGCCAACACCATGAGCCTAGCGCTCAAATGAAGGAGGGGTTCACCAATTTAAGGGTAGAGGTCATGCCCAAAGTTAATTCACGTGAGCACAAGAATTGGACCTGTGTATGTGATAGTTTCAATTGGGGCCTATTGAAGGCACGAAGGACCATTCTGGTTCCATCCTATGGAAGATCCGACAGCAGAGAGGTAAAGCAGACCTAGGAGAGAGGGGGGGGTCTACATCACATTCCTACCCACCTTACAATTGGCCCAATCTGCCCAAGACGAGGTTTTGCCAGTAATGTAAGAGAGATTAAACATGTTGTTAAAACTTGAAGAAGAAAGGGAAAAAGCTTAGATGAACCTGACACACCATCAAGAAATAATAATAAAAATGGTTTGACAAATCAACAGTGGGAAACAAATAGTTTTAGGAGGGATACCTTTTTCTCAAATGGGACAAAGTTAATGAACTTAAGGGAAAACACACCGAATTCTAGAAACTGTGGTTAGGACCCTATCTGATTCACCGGAAAATAGGTCCTACGACTTTCAAACTTAAAACATTATAGGGATGTGAGGAGGAGCTTCCTGTCAATGGATAAATCCTCAAAAAATACTTCTCCTAATCACCAATGGTGATGTAGCTTTGTACATAGTAGTTTTTTCTATGCTTCCTTATGTTCATTTTCTATTGATTTTCACTTCAATCATCCTTCCCTTCCCTCCCAATCCTCTTTTTCCATGCCTATGCTTGAAATTTTTTTTTCTTTTTACACCTTTCATTTTTAAGATAACTTATTGTTCATTGTTCCAAACCATCCTTTTCTTTCACAATATTGACCCAAGACTATTAGACCCATGTAAGTGCCTTGAGCTTTGAGTTCCTTTCCATATCGAAGTGGTCGAGTTGTTCTAAGATCAACATTTATATTCACGAATGATTATATTACTTAAAAAAAGAACTTGTTCATTTGTGCCAAAATAAAACTTCTAACCTTTAAATTCAGTACCTTTCGATGGTTTCCATCAGTTATCCTCACTTATGTGACCACCCTCATGACATGTCAGTGTTCCACTCAAGATTTTAGAAATGTATTGAATTCATTGTCTTCCACATAACTCAAGTGACTCTTCCCTTCATATCCTTAGTTCTAAAAGACATCAATGATTATTTTTTATGGACCCACGAGAACAAATTTTTGATTGAGACTAGAAAATCAAAGTAAATCTTGTATCACCCAGATTCCTACTTACCTTCACCTATGTTGCAAAAGCAATATATAAATCTTATATCTAAAAGGTGAATAAAAAAAAAATCATAGTCATAAGGAAGTTGAAAATGCTACTAAAAGTATGGGAAGTACAAGTAAACCCGTCAGGGCTATATTGAATGCTCACTAGAAATGGGTCCATGATTATATGATACCAAGGCATCTTCATCGAGGATTATGGATGCTTGTTGGCAACAAAGCAATGCCGAGAAAGGGATATGAGGAAAACACTTTGGTCTATAACAATTGATAATAATTCCTCGGTGGTGTTACTCTCAATGTTTCACTATGGATGTATAAAGTTTCTCATTACCACTCACTTGAATTATGTGGAAGATCACTGGTAACAATATTTCTTTATATCTTGTTCTAAGGCTACTTGATGTGGGGTCCTTAAACTGAATATTGAATGGACAAATAAAAGGTAAATTTTTCTTTAATATGGTTGAAGTCACTATTTTTTTTAAACTCAGAGATAACTGGTTATTCCCAGTAAGTTTCCATTTGTTGTGGCCCACCTCCCACAATGACCCATTTTTCTTTTTATTTTTTATGGGTCCCTCTTGTTGTGCCTGATTTTTTCCTACAATACATACATTCTTGCTTCACTAAAGAAATACAAGTTTAATTTGATATTGATTCAAAAAAAGACTCACACCATCTTTATTCCAACAGAAACCTTTCCAATGTTCTCATAGGAAAGAGATCTGTCGAAATCATATCCATTGGATTATTTCACTCCACACATCACCCAAAACTTAGATAATCACACTCTGGTAGCTCCTACGCATCCACCTCTCTCCTTACGTGGCACCCTATGGATTAATAGATTCAAACCCAACCTAGCTATCTCACCCCCCCTTGTCAACACGGCCTATCCAATCGCCACCTCCCCAAATCGTGTCTTGAGATTGGACCCTTGCATTCCCCATTTATCAATATTCAATAAGTACCTTTCATTTCTTTCGGGACTCGTCACTATTCCCAAGGTATAGAAGGGATATTCCTTTGATACCATTCTCCTCAGAGTCTAGTTTGTTTCCCATCCTCTCGAACTTCGAAACTCTAACTTCGATAGCATTTTCGACCCCTCCCACATGTGTGTCAAGCACATTCTCCTAGGATTAAATAAAAATATTTTGATAACACTTCCATTAGAGTTTGAACATTTCCTCATTCTTTAAAACTCTAATGGATTTTCTCTTAAATATTACAAAGAGTATGCTCTGTTATCCCTGATTTCATGGGATAACTAGGAGATCATGTCTCGAGGCCCACAGGTCCTAGACATGGAGCACCGAGAGCAGGATTGACCTGAGCATGGCCCTGGAGGGCCCATCTTTCTTCTCTTTCATCAGACTTGTCTTATCAGCAGCAGCAACAACATCCATCACCTTTGGCTTGGACTTGTATCAGAAAAGACTCTTGCTCCATGAGGTAATTGGTCCAGGTATCATGGTATGTGTCATATTTGATCATTATAACCTTTAGATATGTGCATCAAATTCCTTTTATTTATGACGACTGCTTGGATCTTACATTAACCCACTTGACCATGGTTGGGGGATTGACAAGGTGCCCTAGCAAGCTTGTACCCATAGGTTTTGGTTTGCCACCGAGGTATTTTGAAGGGCCATCATCCGCTCCCATCCCATCATCACTTTTACATCTTATCTCCCACTCATCTGCCCCATTCCCCTAGTCTGAGCATTAGGATGATTTGTTTGTGGGGTTACACCTTATCTCGTGGGAAGAAGGGGCTAAAGGCCCAGAAGGTAAAAGCAGCTGGTAAAATTTAAAAGCCATAAAAATGAAACATAGAGATGCCTCGCCCAGGGATCCCCGAGAAGGGAATAAAAAGCATCTCAACAATAAATAAGAGGGACCCGAAGAAAAATAACAAAACAAGACCTATCCAAGAGGATAGGGGGTCTCATCAAGAGCCATCCTATTATGTTCATGGGTACCTAACAGTATGACATTTCCATTATCTGGTTACCACGCCAGGGTAGTGACCTTTGGTTGCATGGCCAAGGGAAAGGGGTCTCATCATGAGCCAACCTTATCATCTCTGTGAAAGTATTTGTGGGTAACATTGTCAGCTCTGGTCACCATGCCAAGGCAGTGTCCTCTAGTTATACCTTGAAATAAAATAAATAAGAAAAGGCAATAAAGGGCTTGGAAATAATTGTATCTGTGACAGGTATAGCTCGCCTTCTACAAAGGCATCCACAGGTAATATTGTACATCCATGTCTTTCACTCTACCTGTGTGTCCGGACATCCCTTGACCACATCATCTTGTGTTACATGGCTTGAATGATACCCTCTGGGGACTTTCCTTTTCCTATGGATGTTGGCCCAATAGAGTATTATGTCTTTTTCTTCAGCTTTGTATTGTAGGTCATTGTAGTATCTTTGAGCTATTAAATGATATATCATGGGTTTTATGCATGTTTGATAAAATTAATGATGAAATGTGATTAACATTGCTATGATCCCTATGACTAATGAGCCCATGGAGGGAGAAGTTTTTGATGTGCAGGACCATGCCCAACAGACAGGTACCAGTTGGACCGGTACACATGGGGAGATGATTAGTTCGGACCTCCATGGGGCTGAAGAGCCCATCAGATGGTTGTTGGGACCCCATGAGGGGCAGAGATAGGACAGTGATTGGATGAGCCTTTGCACATGATAAGAATAAGGACGTTCCACCCATGACACTTTGGCTGAGCCCAGCCCAGGGGGGTTGACCCACTTCAGATGGAACGTTTTCCTTTTGATGACCAAGATGTCACCCAGGATGTCTTGACATCTCCTTGAGCATGTAGCAGTTTGACAAGACGATTGGCACATGTGGCATCTTGGAGGAGCCCAGGAAGGGCTAACGTTTGACTTTCGGATGTTGGACTAGCCTCAAAAGGGCCTAACGTCTCCCTCAGAGGGGCTTGACGTCTCACTTTTTTCTCATTTATGTCTTTTACTTAGCAATTAATGTAAAAAAAGTATGATTTTGGTTTGTAGCCTTGTCGGCTATTTTTAATGACCCAATTTTAATTAAAGGGTCATGATACACTATATATTAAGGATGTTTTTCCCTCATTTGAACAAAACACACAACTCACTCTCTTGTGAGGTCTAATTTTTGCACCCTAGTTTGGGTATTTGGTCTTTTAAAGGAGGCACACTTGTTGATGGAAGGATATTCTTGGCATGTTTGACATTTCTCTTGAAAGAAGGTTTACAACTAGGGTTTGCATATGCTTTTCATCGTGATATGTAAGTGTTTTTCTTGCAAAACTTCTTAATTGAATGGTTGTAGGTTTATAATTCTTGCATTTACTTATAAATTTGTTGATTTTAAAACCCTAGGTGACAAGCACACAAGTAGGTCCTTGTCTCATCTCCCCTTAGAGAGAAATTTTCAGCCATTGAAGAAGGAAGAAAGAGCCTAGCCTTTGCTACACTCTTCTCACTTCTTCCCTCAAGCTAGCTTTGATTTTAAAGGTTAAAAGGAGGGTGACGTCCTAGCCCTAGGTTATCTACACCTAGGGTCGTCCATCTAATAGGGTTTTAGTGATAGAGCCTTTCCATTTCAACACTCTCCCTCACTTGATCCTCTTATTTTATCTCTTCTCATATGCTAGTCATTTTGCCAAGTTTGACCCAAAGAAGGAGGAAAGAGCACGAGGCCTTGCTTAAGAAACACCGTAGTGAGCATCTTTACCCTAGGGTTTTGTTTCTAGGGCCCTACCATTGCAGCACTCTAGAACCCTTCCCTCTTGTATTTAGCCTATTACTCCTTCAACCTTGTGTCATCTCCTTGAATGACTCCATATACCCTTAGGCATTGATCTTAGACACACAACGTTGAAGTGGTAGTGCTCAAACCAACTCTCAAAACCTTAAATTTTGAAACCCTAACTAGGTTGACGTCACAGTTGGTTATTACATCTTGACGCAACAAATATTGATGATAAGAAATTATATGATGGTTGAAAGAATTTATTGAGTAAATGATTGATTAAATACATTGTTGATTACATCATCTCGATAGTTATTGATGAAATAATACTTTTCCATTGCTATATTGATAAAAAGTTGATCTCATTAATACCTGTTGTTTCATTGCTTATATATTGATGTCAGATAATTACATGAAGTACTAACCCACTGATATATAGCCTGCATACATATTGTCTTGTTATTGTCTTGTTCCGGGCATGTGTTCTCTTTTGGGCATACACTTCTTTATTGGTTGATTAGTCGGATTATCTGACCTTTGGTGGTAACCTGTGAGGAGGAAAATTTGCCTTGATCTTTATACTTTGGCCTCTTCAAAACCCCAGGTTGTCGAGGAAGTCTCCCCTGGGTTAACCTCCTTAAACAGAAAGAACCTCCCCATTGAGGTGACATTGGGTAGGGAAGGTTCTTGTTACGCCAGTTTGGCCTCAATCCTCTAGCCTTTTGACCTAGATACAAACTGTGCGATAACATTTTGGCACCGCTGCCGAGGAACACTGAGTCAATCTTCCTCAAATGACAAACCTTTTTCGGTAAGACTTGCCTCAAAGACCTTTTCTTACAAGCTTACCTGGTGACTCCACTAGGATTTTATTCCACTTTTCTTTGATAGTTTCAGGAAAACTATCTGGCGACTCCACAAACCAAAAGGAGATTCAATAACCCTCCTTTTTCCTTCAGAAGGAAGCCTCCCTTGAATTCACCTGTTGTCAAGTCACTCTTTGGAAAGAGACTTCCTTTAGCAAACATGTCTAGCTCTCAGACCGGTACTATGAACCCAGTTAACAATCAAAGACAATGGTCATCTACCCTTTTCAAGCCGTTAGACATGTCAGCCATACCAGACTACCCTAGGAAAATGCCACCCAAGTATGAGAAATGGTTGCCTAAATTTACTGGTACTGATGCTACCAGTGTCGAAGAGCATATGAGTAACTTTTGGGCATTTTGGACTTGGTCATGAAGTTATTCTTTGCTACTCTTTATGATGCCTCAAGGCATTGGTACCTTATCCTTCCTAATGGAAGCATCAAGACCATGGATAGACTTGAAGAGGCCTTTCTCAAAATATGCAGTATCAAAGAAGACCCTAACATACTTCTCACTCAACTAAATAGCCTTGCCAAGTATGAAAATGAGTCCATTCGAGAATTTCACACCAGATTTGAGACATTGCTCCAAAGAATTCCCGCAAGCCATCACCCGAAAGATGATTACCTTGTTCATATTTATACCAGATCTTTCAATGGCCAACTAGGGTATCTTCTTAGAGACAAAAACCCCCAATCCATTCAAGAAGCCCAAGATCTCGCCACCAAGATAGAATGGAACCTCCTTTCATCTAAGATTGAGCCCTTTGCTAACCCTAGGGGGAGAATAGATACCAAGCAGAAAATAGTACACAATGTTGAACCTACTTCAGATATCTGCACCAGTATCAACAAATTACAAGCCTCCATGGATGGCATCATAAAAAATCAAGAAGAGATGATGAACCGGATTGTCAGGCCTCCATTCAAAGGGCAGTTCTAGAAAGGGAACCAATTTTACAAGCCAAAGAATGAAAACGAAGTTCCAAATACCTTGGCCCCTACAAACATTGTGGATGAAAACCCTTGGTGCCTGGAGTGCAGTGAAGAACACTGGGAGCATGAATGTCCCTATAATGCTAGCCAGCAACAAGTCAACAATTTGGATTGCTTCATGAACTTCCATCGGATAAATATCACAGATATAGAACATCAACAAGCTGTGAGGGAAGCAACCAGAGCAGCGAGGATGGCAATAATAAACAACTTGGACCAGGAATCATGAGAAAAGTTGAAAAAACAAGAAGTTCAGGTTTACAAAAGAAAGAATCTGAAACAACCTACCACTGATCAGCCAAAACCCCCGTCTCTTGAGATTCTTCTTCCCAAGACATCCAAGACTAGTAAGGTTGACCTTAACTTTGATTTTGAAGGGGATTTATCAAAAATACATGTGAACGTTCCCCTAAGAGAAGAAATCAAGATCCCATGTCCACTTTGGAAGGAAGAAGGTGCCCATTACCCATCAGCGGGCACCTCCTCAAACCCCACCAAGCTGGTGGGACCTGACTCCACAGGTAAGTATAGGTAGGTAGGCATTTTTTCGTGTATTATACCATCTGCATTTCATGATAGTTTGCTTCTTCACTTGCATATTGATTGTTTTATTTTAGTCATATACATATATTATATTTGTGGGGTGGCAATACCACCCCACCTTTGTTATTGATGCCATTTTCAAGTATGAGCAGGTCTGTAGGTTATGCCAAAGATGCTAAGGTTCTCATGCGCTCTACGGTGAGCACATGTCCCCGAGTTGGTTGCAGATGTTATCCCCAATTTCATGGGATAACTGGGAGATCATGTCTCGAGGCCCACAGGTCCTAGACATGGAGTAACGAGAGAAGGATTGACATGAGCATGGCCCTGGAGGGCCCATATTTCTTCTCTTTCATCAGACTTGTCTTTTCAGCAATAGCAGCATCCATCACCTTCAGCTTGGACAGAAAAGACTCTTGCTCCATGAGGTAATTGGTCTAGGTACCATGGTATGTGTCATATTTGATCATTATAACCTTTAGATATGTGCATCAAATTCCTTTTATTTCTGACGACTGCTTGGATCTTACATTAACCCACTTGACCATGGTTGGGGGATTGACAAGGTGCCCTGGCAAGCTTGTGCCCATAGGTTTTGGTTTTCCACCGGGGGATTTTGAAGGGCCATCGTCCGCTCCCATCACATCATCACTTTTACATCTTATCTCCCACTCATCTGCCCCATTCCCCTAGTCTGGGCATTAGGATGATCTGTTTGTGGGGTTACACCTTATCTTGTGGGAAGAAGGGGCTAAATGCCCAGAAGGTAAAAGCAGCTGGTAAAAGTTAAAAGCCATAAAAATGAAACCTAGAGATGCCTCGCCCAGGGATCCCCGAGAAGGCAATAAAATGCCTCTCAACAAGAAATAAGAGGGACCCAAAGAAAAATTAAAAAACAAGACCTAAGAGGATAGGGGGTCTCATCACGAGCCAACCTATTATTTTCATGGGTACCTAGCAGTATGAAATTTCTATTATTTGGTTACCATGCCAGGGCCGTGACCTTTGGTTGCATGGCCAAGGGAAAGGGGGTCTCATCATGAGCCAGCCTTATCATCTCTGTGAAAGTATTTGTGGGTAACACTTTCAGCTCTGGTCACCATGCCAAGGCAGTGTCCTCTAGTTATACCTTGAAATAAAATAAATAAGAAAAGGAAATAAAGGGATTGGAAAGAATTGCATCTGTGACAGGTACAGCTCGCCTTCTACAAAGGCACCCACAGGTAATACCGTACATCCCTATATTTCACTCTACCCATGTGTCCGGACACCCTTGACCACATCATCTCATGTTACATGGCTTGGATGAAACCCTCTGGGGACTTTCCTTTTCCTATGGATGTTGGCCCAATAGAGTATTTTGTCTTTTTCTTCGGCTTTGTATTGTAGGTCATTGTAGTATCTTTGAGCTATTAAATGATACATCAAGGGTTTTATGCATGTATTTGATAAAATTAATTATGAAATGTGATTAACATTGCTATGATCCTTGTGACTAATGAGCTCATGGAGGGCGAAGTTTCTGATGTGCAGGACCATGCTCGAGGGACAGGTACCAGTTGGATCGGTACACATGGGGAGATGATTAGTTCGAGCCTCCATGGGGCTGAAGGGCCCATCAGATGGTTGTTGGGACCCCATTAGGGGAAGAGACAAGACAGTGATTGGATGAGCCTTTGCACATGAGAATAAGAAGGAGGTTCCACCCAGGACACTTTGGCTGAGCCCAAGCCAGGGGGGTTGACCGACTTCAGATGGAACATTTTCCTTTTGATGACCAGGATGTCTTGACTTCTCCTTGAGTGTGTAGCAGTTTGACAGGACGGTTGGCACGTGTGGAAGCTTGGAGGAGCCTAGAAAGGGCTAACGTTTGACTTTCGGATGCTGGACTAGCCTCAAAAGGGCCTAATGTCTCCCTCAGAGGGGCTTGACGTCTCACTTTTTGCTCATTTATGTCTTTTACTTAGCAGTTAATGTAAAAACAGTATTATTTTCATTTGTAGCCTTGTTGGATATTTTTAATGACCCAATTTTAATTAAAGGGTCATGATACACTATATATTGAGGATGTTTTTCCCTCATTTGAACAGAACACACAACTTACTCTCTTGTGAGGTCTAATTTTTGCACCCTAGTTTGGGTATTTGGTCTTTTAAAGGAGGTGCACTTGTTGATGGAAGGATTTTCTTGGCATGTTTGGCATTTCTCTTGAAGGAAGGCTTACAAATAGGGTTTTCATATGCTTTTCATCATGATATGTAAGTTTTTTTCTTGCAAAACTTCTTAATTGAATGGTTGTAGGTTTATAATTCTTGCATTTACTTATAAATTTGCTAATTTTAAAACCCTAGGTGACAAGCACACAAGTAGGTCCTTGTCTCATGTCCCCTTAGAGAGAAATTTCCAGCCATTGAAGAAGGAAGAAAGAGCCTAGCCTTTGCTACACTCTTCTCTCTTCTTCCCTCAAGCTAGCTTTGATTTTAAAGGTTAAAAGGAGGGTGACGTCCTAGGCCTAGGTTATCTACACCTAGGGTCATCCATCTTCTAGGGTTTTAGTGATAGAGCCTTTCCATTGCAACACTCTCCCTCACTTGATCCTCTTGTTTTATCTCTTCACATATGCTAGTCATTTTGCCAAATTTGACCTAAAGAAGGAGGAAAGAGCACGAGGCCTTGCTTAAGCAACACCGGAGTGAGCATCTTTCCCCTAGGGTTTTGATTCTAGGGCCCTGCCATTGCAGCACTCTAGAACCCTTCCCTCTTGTATTTAGCCTATTACTCCTTCAACCTTGCGTCATCTCCTTGAATGACTCCATATACCCTTAGGCATTTATCTTAGACACACAACGTTGAAGTGGTAGTGCTCAAACCAACTCTCAAAACCTTAAATTTTGAAACCCTAACTAGGCTGACATCACAGTTGGTTATTCCATCTTGACGCAAAAAATATTGATGATAAGCAATTAGATGATGGTTGAAAGCATTTATTGAGTAAATGATTGATTAAATACATTGTTGATTACATCATCTCGATAGTTATTGATGAAATAATACTTTTCCATTGCTATGTTGATAAAACGTTGATCTCATTAATACCTGTTGTTTTATTGCTTATATATTGATGTCAGATAATTACATGAAGTACTAACCCACTAATATATAGCCTACATATATATTGTCTTGTTATTTTCTTGTTCCGGGCAGGTGTTCTCTTTTGGGCATACACTTCTTTATTGGCTTATTAGCCGGATTATCTGACCTTTGGTGCTAACCTGCGAGGAGGAAACTTTGCCTTGATCTTTATACTTTGGCCTCTTCAAAACCCCAGGTTTTCTGGGACGTCTCCCCTGGTTTAACCTCCCTAAACAGAAAGAACCTCCCCATTGAGGTGACATTGGGTGGGGAAGGTTCTTGTTACGCCATTTTTGCCTCAATCCTCTAGCCTTTTGAATTAGCTATAAACTGTGCAATAACATGCTCGACACACCTAGAAAAGATAATATTCTTACGATACCTTTTCTTCGGGGTTCAATTTGGACCTCACCCTGATGACCTCTGATGCTAAGACTCCAATAGGTCCCACCTCCCCAGCAATGCTACATACATGTTAGGTCGACATTTTTTCTATAGATTAGAGAATATTCTTTCGATACCCCTCCCATCAGAGCTTGAATTAATGTGTGATCCTTCTCTCTCTGAATGCATGACTCCAATAGCGGTCTTATTTTTAAACTCAACCTTTCACCACCTTCGATACATGAATCTGGGCATCCATCACCCTTAATGAGCATTAATGATAGAGATAATGAGAATTAATGACATATATTAAAGATATATATAGAAATGATCCTCGTACACACTCGAGTTATGGCGCATTTATATTTTTTTAATGTGCATTATGAGCTATAAACCCCCCTCGTCAAACATATCTTACATCATAAGTTTGTGAAGCATTCGGTATGTCTTGATTTTTTACGAAGTGTTATTGCACAACCACTGTAGCCACTTAATCATAGGTAGCCCATTTTGTCATTTAAATATTATTTGTGTTGTTACAGTTGACGCATTGTGCTTATTAAACTGATACTTGTTTCAGCGTTCTAATACATGACCAATTGATAATCAATCATGGCAAGCCAAAACCCCAAAATATGAAAGGACTCAGTGTACTTCCAATTAGTTGCAAGACCTGAACCATCATCTCGACCAGTTGAGGTGTTGGTGACTGATAGTAATCACCACATTGGTGAAGACCACTGCCTTGGCTATGAAGAAATCTATAGGATCTTCAATTCTACATATTTCCTTGTGGATGATGAGAATTTGGAATTTTACCAAAATATCCTAAGAAGCGACATCCATCTAGTAGGCCCTCAGCCATCGCTTTTCCCATACAATGAGGCAACACAATGGTGCCTCAAACAATTTTATGTCACAACAGCGACCATCATGAGAAAACAAGGGAAGCAGGTAGTGTCCATGAGACCTAAATACATCAACTCTAGATATCATCTTCCCACTCCCACATTCTCTCTAATGAACCATTCTTAAAATGGTTTTCCCAAACGAGCAAAGAACCAGTGAAGAAAATGAAACAATGGTGGGTTGATGAAGATGAAACCCTCAAACAAGGACATAAATTAGTTCCTACTCATAGGCTCAAGACTCCCAACAAATTTTTGGTAGTCATGCTCTATCAAGGAAAAGCGCACACTTTTTCAAACTAATTGGCTACCTTTACCACACACCATCGTCAGGATGGGGAAAATATTCAACTAGGAAAACATCCTAGTTTTCAACATATGTCTACATGCGAAGAATCTCTCAGGTATGAATAAACCCTATTTTTATATGTCAGCCTATATGATCGATGGTATTTTCTCCTATGTATAGTTTGTTTACCTAGGGTGCTACTAGGACCAAAACCAACCCCCCATCCATGTATATTGCTCTCAGTTATGGATCATTAATTATAAAAAAATACTTTAATGACATATGCAACCTATTGATAGCCCCTCTTCACTCCATTCTGTTTGGTTTCCCTAGACACAAAATATCCTTCAAAGCCAAGAATGGGATGAAAGGAGTACCTGAATGGTTTCTCTATAAACATTATTCATATATCAGGGTGTATGGGACCACTAGAGGCCCACATGTTTTACCATACTTTGTCCCAGACCATTTGTTGATGAGGGAAATTGCATACCAAACCATGGGGTCAGGGGTTCCACATCGGAAGTTACACTATTTCCAATAGTCAAAATGCAAGGAAAGATGTGGAAGCCCTACAAGAGTTAATCCTATTCCTAGGAGATCCCAAAGGCCATGATCCTCACAAGTTGGAAACCAACCATTTCAAGTCTTTTGGTCTCACCCATTCCAATATCCATGTGGTCGATTTTGAAGAGGACAAGTTTAAGGTAACACTCTCTTATGATGAAGTCCCACATCATTTTTCCCAAAACGATGCCAAGAAGGAGATTTAACATGAACAAGAAGTGATCAAGAGAAAAACTATAAACCAATTCCATAAGTTACTTCAGCAAGAATACAACACTAAGATCACCAAAGAGCAGGAAAAAACCAAGAAGGAAGAACAAATTGCACAAAAAAGGTTCCAAGATCAACAATATTATTAGAAAAGGAAAGATGAGGAGGAAAAGAGTAGAAAAAAACATGAGCTCATGGCGCAATAGGCTGCACTCAAAAGAAGAAAGAAGAAGAATCCAAAATGTTGGTTGATGAATCAGGCCAATAGGTTACTTGATGAAGCACAAGCCAATAAATTGGTTGATGAGGCAGAGGAAAAATGGGTAGTCAACGAAGTTGAATCTAAGAAGAAGGCGGAAGAGATTTTGAAGCATAATTTAAGCCATACCCCTAGCACTCTATCGATTCCCAATCTGGGCATTGTGAACATACCCCTTGAAGAATACACTCCCATAAGTACCATTCTAGGAGATTCCTCCTTCTCCTCCCAAGCCCTGAATTTTGAGGGCTCTGTAGTAGCCATTATAGACTACTACTTTGATAACAGGACAAGAAGTATCAAGAAGAGATCATCCAAGAGGAAAAGAGGATAAGACACAAGGTTGAAATCATCTACATGGAGGGTATTAGAATGGAAATTAGGTCTTGATCTCGAAGAAAATGTAGTTCAAGCAACCTTTGCACTCAATGCTTTTGCAGGGCTAAATTCCTTGTCTACCCTTGAGGTAACCAACGCCCTCAACACTATCAAGAACATAGTATTTTAATTGGAGATGGAGTTGAAAGATGTAAAGGAAAGTCTCACCAAATATTTCCAGAAATATGCAAAAGCAGATGAAAGTCTCAATACATAAAATATGAATAGAGCCCTACAAGCTCAAAGAGACTATATGAATGAGGAATTCAAGAAAAGGATTAAAATCTAATGGGACACCCATATAAATGAGTTAGAGGTGGAAAGACAGAAACTCAATACATCCATAGAAGAGACCAGATCATCAACATGTACTGTAGAATCTATCAAGGCATGGGAACTATCAATGAGTGAAGAACTCATGGCATGAAATAATGAACTTCTTGATCTAATAAATAGCATCCAGACTAAGAGAGAAGAACAACTCATGTTGCAAAGAAAATTGGTAGAGAAGCAAGAAAGGCATCAAGAAGCAAGTGAAGCCTTAGAGGAAATGCTCATTTGGAAGGATATCCACAAATCCCCACCTACCACATTGTTGATATATTCTAAGAGAGAAAAAATTAGATTCCAGACACTCTTTGGAACCTATAGACCTCTCTTCAATAATGTACAAACCACCCAAAGGGAAGTAGCCGACACTTGTGCAAATCTATGGAGTATTGCAAACGATCTCGTGGAATAGGTAGGGGTACATCCAATGCAATCCATTGATGAAACAACATCTTCCAACACTAGAATGGTTGAGGTGGAAGATCACAAGAAAGCCATCCAGATGGACATTCAGAATCTGTGTCGATTTGAGAGAAAATATATTGAAGAACACTTGTTTAGAATCGCCCGACTCATGCACAATATCCAATCCTTTGTCAAGAACACAACAGAGCAATTATACCAAGAAGTATTCATCAAATTTTGCAATGGAGAATCAATATTGGAAAGCTCGAGAGCATATTGAAAGATCATTCCCTCTGGAAAGAATATCAAGATAAGCTATAGGAACATGGCAGCTCCTAATTACAAATTCCACAATTCCTCCTAGATGTTACTTTCTTTAGTTATTGTAATCTCATTTTGAATTCGGAATATGAAGAGTCTCTTTTTGTAAAACAACCATGATTTCATGATTTCAAAGATGACGATCATAAAATGTCACTCCTCACTATAAAAAGGAGGATTTTCCATTTGAAAGGGGTTTTGGTTTCAAAATGTAGCAAGAGAATATTTTTACTGCAATTTAATTTGAACCGAGAGACATTCTAGTTGGAGATTATGGTGTCGATATGTATGAATGTGACTATTCTATTTATACATGTCTATTACTATAGTTAGTGAATATTGTTTTACGAATAACTTCTGAATTAATGTTTTCATTTTTTACAGTTACCATGATTTTCAGAATGAGTACAATGATAGTATGATACAATTAACTAATCAATTTCTTGATTCTAACTAGTTATGCTATTGAAATTTCATGTAACTTGTATCATGAATTTCTTCTAAGCAAGTAATCTATATATTTCATTGTATTCATCCTTGTTAGTTTGCTAGAATTAAATAGAAATTGCATCCTAGAATAGTAATCATCCATATTAGCTTAAAATTAGTTAATTGGAATTTTCATTTTTAATTCATCTAAGAATCTTTGGTTCTCATATTCATATTTAGTTAGTATTTTAGTTGGATCGGTAACTAGGCCAAAATTTGGTGGGAAATTCTATTCCAAACGAGCATGGGTTTAATTAGGACCTGCCATCGGACATTTTCCCTCATTCGATTGAGCGGGTCATTTATGTCCCATCAACACTCAGGTGAGACTTCATCTACGCAAGCAAGTGATGCCGAAAGGGTCGGTGTCTGAACGGTTTTGTTATGCTATTAAACGGTTTTGAATTTCTTGATTCTAACTAGTTATGCTATTGAACTTTCATGTTACTTGTGTCATGAATTTCTTCTAAGAAAGTAATATATATATTTCATTGTATTCATCCTTGTTAGTTTGATCTTGATCAGGATAGGTTGTCTTAGAATTAGATAGAAACTACATCCTATAATAATAATCATCCATATTAGCTTAAAATTAGTTAATTAGAATTTTCATTTTTAATTCATCTGAGAACCTTCGGTTCTCAAATTCATATTTAGTTATTATATTAGTTAGATCAGTAACTAGGCCAAAAACTGGTGGGAAATTCTATTCCAAACAAGAGTGGGTCTAATTGGGACCTTCAATCGGGCATTTTCCCTCATCCAATTGAGCATGTCATTTATGGCCTGTCAACACTCGGGTGAGACTTCATCTACGCAATAAGGTGATGCCAAAAGGGACAGTGTATGAACGGTTTTGTTGGTCAAAGATAACTCAAACCTAGGGTCTTACAAATGTATGCAGTGCCAACAAGTGCAATAATTTTTTTAATAAAGACAATGATACTTCATCAATGACAATTATAACAAAAACAAGGAAACTTGCTTCAACTCAACAATGCAACCATGGAAATTATGCCCAATACCAATTAAAATGAATGTAATATGTTAGACATTTATTATATTTCTTAGTTATTGTGAAAGTAAGTAAATTGGATGCAATTTTCTCAAGCCCTAAAGGTTGTAGCAACATTTATAAAAATAAAAAATAAATGATGAAGTATGCAAAGTGTTGGAAGGATGAGGGTTAGATGGCATTGGAAATGGCACCTTCACTAGCATCAAAACAATCCAACCTACTTGTTCGAACAATATGTTGTGATTCATCTCAATATCTACTAAGATACAACCCTTGAAAATATTCCCTCTCAAAACCTAATGGATGTGAAGAATGTCAATGTGGTGAAACATAACTTAATGTTGTTGGGAAAATATCTCCAGGATGTTGTTGGTTTTGATGATTGCAGCATCATGTGACATTCTCCAGGATACGTTCTCCTATGTGACTGAGTTGATTCGACCTATGAGAGAGCCCGGTGTTGGGTGTTCCCATGAGATGGGGTGTATCATTCTCCTCTAGATTGAGTTGAGTTGTGACCAGTGTTATGTGTGCACATGTGATGGGTGTATGGTTCTCCTCTATGATATTTGAGTCGATGTGGTCTCCTGCCTTTGTACTCCTGTGGAATTAGTTGAGTCAGGCTTGATATTGTTGATGATTGCAGCTACGTGAGACATTATCTAGATTACAAACCTGAGAGAAAGCCCCTGAGAGGGGTGTGTGATTCCTATCTGAAACAGAGATGGAACGTAGAGATGGCCTCCTCCTTATAGAGATTTGAGAAGAAATATAGATGATTCTCTTGTGTAACATAGTGGGAAAGGAGATCTATAGAATTGGACGTGTCTTTGGTTGAGCACAAGGTGAATGTGTGAAATCCCAAAGTGTTTGGTGCATCATCATTAGAACAGAAAAGAAGATGATGTATTAGCCTCCTCTGAGCAGAGATTTGACCAGAAACTACATATGACTCTCATGTGTAATGCAGTGGGAAAGGAGATCTGTTGAGTGGATGTGTTTGTGGACAAGCACAGGTGAACATGATCCTAGTGGTTAAGCACTAGTGAAGAAGTGGTTCGTCTGTGTAATGCAGTGATCCATAGATATGGACATACCTATGAATGTGCCCCTAATGGATGAACACTAGTGGTTGTATAATATCCCTTGCTATATTGTTCAAGAGTCAAACCTTCCTATAACCCTAATTGTAATGTAAAGGGTACATGTCGGCCCCACCTCATTATGATACATAATTAATGTAAAATATAATTAATCTAGTTATTATTAATTATATTGTGAGTTAGTGAGGTCGGCCCGGTTGTACCAATAGACACTTATGTTGATAGGTTCAGTCTAGTATAATTAAAGGTAAATTCCCCATTGAGGAAACATATCTTTTGTGTGAGTTTGGAAATTTTAGCAAGTACACCTTCTTGGGAAAAGTGTGCACCTCTCTTGGGTGCTAGTCTTCTAGGGTTTAAACACCCTCTTGTGTTCTAGGTTTCATTAGTGGTGAAGGTATTTCTCTTGAATAATATATCAAAGGATTTTGGGTGGGTTTTATTCCCTTGTTGAGAAGGGTTTCCCAAGATACTTCTTGTGTTCTTGTGCATAGTGTTTCTTCTTGTGATCTTGGTTGATGCAACATTATTGGTTATGGTTAAGTTAAATGATAAAAATGGAATTAAATTCATGCTTAAACTTTATTATTGAAAAATAAACGTGGTATCAGAGCATAGGTCTTGAAGAACCCATTGCACAAACATTTTCCATCCATCCTCTCTCTCTTATGCAGAAACCGTGTGGGCCTCCTAGGGTTCCCAGAAAATATGTAAGACCTACTCTTATGAGGGTTTCCTGCACTTTAAACTTGGATGTTGAGGATAAAAAGGAAATAGGTGTGTACGATCTCCTTCAGCGCACCTCTATCAAGTCTCAAATTGCAATTCCGAACATTTTGACTTTTATCCCTAAGGTTTCTAGGGTTTCGCTAAATTCTGCAGAAAATTTCATAATTGTGTTTATGCAACTCTTTGAAGAAGCTCTTTAGCATACCAGGGATATCATATTTCTCAAAGGGTTATTGTTGGTAGTCATAATTCCAACACAACCTAAAAGTGCTAGCCTAGCCTAGCCATTAGGTTTTCGAGCCTAGTTGACAAGGGTTTGTGAAGAGAGGAAAGCTTGATGATTCAAGCAAACTCAGTTCCAGGAAGACAAGACCTCAAAGAAATGAAGACATCAACATCTCAACACTCTTAGGTATGGTCCCTACCAATGATAATACTTGGTTAATTGATAGTGGTGCCTCCAGGCACGTGACTAGTCTTAGAAATCACCTAACACGTTTCATTGAGAAAGAGACACATCTACATGTTGTTCTTGGAGATGATGTTAGATATAATGTGAGAGGATTTGGAACTTCTACCTTCCAACTAGACTCAGATATGCATCTTAAATTAGAAGAAGTAATATATGTACCCGGAATGAAGAGGAACTTTGTCTCTATTTCTGACTTGGAAGACAAGGGCTACAAAATCACATTCTCAGAAGAAAGAATCCTTGCATGGCACAAAGACTCCCACATAAGTTTTTCCAAGGTAATTGGCATCCAAGAAAATATTGTGTACAAATTAACTATCAAACCAGTCCAGGCCCTACTACATGGCACTATTATCTTGAGTGAGATATGGCATAGAATACTTGCTCACATTCATTATGGATCTCTCCCGGATCTAGGGAAAATGGTAACAGGTCTACCAGAAATACAAATTCAACATAAAGGTGTTTGCAAAGGTTGTGCCCTTGGAAAAAATATTAAAGGATCCTTGTCAATCATTGACAATAGATCCAAGGAAATATTGGACTTGATACATTCATATGTGTGTGGGCCAATGACTGTTGCATCTATGAATGGGTACTTATACTATGTACTCTATATAGATGATCACTCCCGGAAAACTTCAATTTACTTTCTAAAGAAAAAGGATGGAGTCCTTGTAAAATTTCAAGAATTCAAATCTCGGGTTGAGAACCAAACTAGAAGAAAAATCAAAGTATTAAGATCATACAATGGTGGAGAATACACCTCAAAAGAATTCAGAAATTTTTGTATTGAAGCAGGGATCAAGAGGGAGTTCACAGTTCCTTACAAACCTCAACAAAATGGGGTTGTTGAAAGGAAAAATAGAACTATCATTGAGGAAACCAAAGAAATGATTCATGATCAAAGTCTACCTATGACCCTATGGGTTGAAGCATGCATGACAATAGTATATGTTCAAAATATAAGTCCTCATCAGATCCTGAAAAGCATTAATCTAGAAGAAGACTCCATTGGAGTGAAGCCTAAGATTGGACACTTCAGAATATTTGAATGTCCAGTATATTTTCATGTGCCCAAAGAAAAGAGATCCAAGCTATAACCTTCAGGAATAAAGGGCACATTTGTAGGATACATTGAGTCCTCAAAAGAATATTGAATCTACATTCTTGGGCAGAGACAAATTGAAGTAAGCAGAGATGTTACTTTTGAAGAAGAAGTAGCCTTTCAGAGATCTAGAGAAGATCATATGGAAATTGATAGTGAGACAATAAATTATCCCCCTTTAGCAGTTCATAGGGAGACAGATATTATTCCAGATGATCCAATAGCTCCAGTTGATCCAATTGTTCCATCCGATTCAATTTCCCTAAGAAACATACCCAGAGATATTACAGTTGGACATAAAAGGTCTTCTTGGGCCCGAAAAACTCTACAAGAAGAAGGACTTAAATCCCCTCATGGAACAAATAGAAAGAGCAAGAGACCGAAGAGATTCTCAAGCTACATTTCTTCCATGACCCACATCATTGAATTAGAGCCATCTTGCCATGAGAAGCTTCAGGTGAACAAGTATGGAAAGATTCCATGACTAAAGAATACCAATCTATATTGAAAAATGATGTATGGGATGTTGTTTCAAGACCAGAGGGAAAGTCTGTAGTGACTTCCAAATGGATTTATAAAATCAAGCATGTAGCTAATCGAAGCATCGAAAAATACAAAGCAGGATTTGTGCCCAGAGGGTTCTCACTGTTAAGCCCTAATATTGGCTCATTACCCTTTAATTGGGGAATATTATATTAGTAATGTTATTTTATTTATGTCATCTTTAGGCCATTAGTTTTAATTATACCTCCTAGTCTCCTATATATACCAAGGAGACATTTTCATTTTGAATCATCTTGTA